>JALMQS010000153.1:15406173-15474878 GCA_024734495.1 Forficula auricularia | reverse complement strand
ATTTAAGTTTTTTGCGTACCAATTTTCAGCTCATTAGCTAAAACTTTTCTAAAATGACAATTTATATATTCAGGAAAGGTTTTCAGGTAAAAAGATAAAATTTGGTACATTCTAAGATATTTGGCTTAGCAATTTTCAGACATCATTAGCTAAAACCATTCAAGATTGGCATTTTGTACGATCAGGAAACATTTTCAAATATAGAACTAAAATTTGGTCCATTGTAATGTAAAATACATGGTTAGGTACCAATTTTGCAGCTCATTATCTCAAAAAACCTTTCCAGATTAGCATTTTGTACGATCAGGAAACATTTTCAAATATAGAACTAAAATTTGGTCAATTGTAATGTAAAAATACATAGTTGGGAACCAATTTTCAGCTCATTGTCTAAAACCTTTCCAGATTGGCATTTTGTACGATCAGGAAACATTTTCAAATATAGAACTAAAATTTGGTCCATTGTAATGTAAAAATACATAGTTGGGTACCAATTTTCAGCTCATTGTCTAAAACCTTTCCAGATTGGCATTTTGTACGATCGGGAAACATTTTCAAATATAGAACTAAAATTTGGTCCATTGTAATGTAAAAATACACAGTTGGGTACCAATTTTTTCAGCTCATTGTCTAAAACCTTTCCAGATTGGTATTTTGTACGATCAGGAAACATTTTCAAATATAGAACTAAAATTTGGTCAATTGTAATGCTAAAAATACATAGTTCGGTACCAATTTTCAGCTCATTGTCTAAAACCTTTCCAGATTGGCATTTTGTACGCCGTGAAAACGTTTTCAGCTAAAAAGCTAAAATTTTGTGCATTTTTAGGTATTTGCGTACCAATTTTCAGCTCATTAACTAAAACCTTTAATTGCGCTAGAAGTCTTACTCAAGTGAATTACAAGCTACGAGTAATTAAATCGTAGATTGTAAAAGCTTTGTTAAGATGCAAAAATTCATTCACAAATTACATGCAATTAGGTTGCAAATTACAAGAGGTTCAATTACAAATTAAATGTGACTGGATTAGAATTTACAAATCGCAAAAACTGCATTGCATATTTATTACAAGGGAATTAATTACATTATAGAATTCGCGGTTGTAGCTTGTAATATAATTGTAAGTAATAATTAAACATTACAATTACAAATGTATCTTGTATTTTGATTATAGAAAATGAAAATAATCTGTATCTTATTTAACGATATTTATTTTTTCCGTAATTGATATTTTTCATCAGAGAAAATAAATAAATACGAAATATTCGAAAAAAACATTTTTTTACCAACTAATCCGCCGACCTGTCTCAACTTGTCCCATGCGTGTCTGAACTCGTTTGAAATAGGCTCGAGCTTTTATTATTAAAAAAATTTATTAAATATTTATAATGGATTTAAGCAAAACGGGCAATTCTAGCGGAATCGAGTGAGAAAGGAAAGAGTATATCGCCTCTCTTTCTCTATGTTTGGGATTTTATATGAATATAAAGCCCTAAGTGAGAGTCTCAAATATCCGGTTCTCATTTCTTATCCTTTCATTTCTCGAGGATAATCGAAACTCGAATGTCCATTTGAGACAGGCAAAAAATTGGACCGGCCCGAAAGGGCGTCGCCGAGCAGCGCTAGGCTGCTGAAAAAACCACGAAAAACAGCCTCTATTTATATTATTTAACAAAAAAAGTCACTACACAAATCATCCCCTGCTTTTCCCATCTGATCCTATAGTAATTTAGGGTGTTAATATTTACTAGTGTCATCTCTTGATGTTTATATGAACTAATTATTCCAATTATAAGAGATACATAATATATACTACAAATAATCAATTAATATTAAAATTATTTTTTCTTTACAAATTCATTCAAATTAGAAATTTTTGAAATACTCATCTATTTCTAGATCTAATAAATTATTATTTTTAAATTTGATTTCTAAATAGATCATTTAATAAATTAAAAATTCTTGATTCTTCCCTCAATCTGGACCAAATTTTATACAGTTTTGCTTTAGGACTAGAAAAGAAAAAAATCACGCGAAATGAAAAGGACATGCGCGTGTTAAGGAGAGGGGGCAGCAATGGGGCCACTGCCCCCCCCCCCCTCTAGAAAAATCGAGTCAATATCTCAATAACTATTTATGCAATGAGATTAATTTTATTCTTAATAAATCAATACAGATTGAAAAATCTAGATCTCAAAAAAATTATCTTCCCATATAGCCCAGTAAATAGGGGGTTTCAGCTTATATTAATTGGGGGAATTTTTTTTAGGGTCGTTTGGTATGGTGTGGGTATGCCAAATCTATGTTTGCGACCTCGAAAGTCTGGGGGACAACTTTTGACGGCCGAAAAACCTCGAATTTTTCGGACTTTTTTCCAGTTTTTTGCTTATAAGTCGAAAACAGTTCATATTTTATAAATAACCGTTCTATAGTAAATTAAAGAGGACACATTTTCGCGTTGATTAAAAAAAAGAAATGCAAAATTGGTCAAGTAGTTCGATTTTTAATGGGGATCCAAAAAACAGCCCCCAGGATCACTTTTGAATATCCCTAAAACTCGCACTTTTTTTCGATTTTTTCCCATTTTGACCATGAAGGAGCACGTTTTCAACAAAGACGACTGTGAAAATTTTTAAACTAGATAAATTTTCTACAATGTGAACAAAGTTTTATCTTAATTGGATAATGGTAATCCGTGCCGCAATGAGGTTAAAGTTTTGAAAAAATGCAATTTTTTGCAAAAAAATCACAGTTTTTCACTTCATAAAATTAAAACCTCTCATCCTAGAAACTTGATTTCTATCTCATTCTCTAGAAGATTTTATTGACTTGAACTTTTATTTGGACCACGTTTTTGTTAGAAACTCTTAGATTTACAGATATCCTACATTTCCCGGACAGGATATGATCCGAATCCTCAAAACCGTCATGGAAAATTTTGGATATCTATAAATCTAAGAGTTTTATCAAAAAAGTGGTCCAAGTAAACGTTCAAGGTAATAAAATTTCCTAGAGAATGAGATAGGAATCAAGTTTTTAGGATGAGTGGTTTTCATTTTATAAAGAATAAACTGCGATTTTTCGCACAAAATTGCAGTTTTTCAAAACTTCAACCTCATTGCGGCACAAGTTACCATTATCCAATTAAGATGAACTTTGTTTGAATTGTAGCAAATTTAATCTAGTTTAAAAATGTATAGAGTGGTCGGAAACGTGCTCCTTCATGATCAAATTGGGAAAATTTTATTGACTTGAACGTTTACGTGGACCACTTTTTTGTTAAAACTCTTTGATTTATAGATATCCTACATTTTCTGTGTTTATCAAGCAGATGCGGAAATATCTAAATGTTTAATTAAATTTTCTCTTAGATTCGTTTAACTTCAAAAAGCTTTTTCAATCGATCTACACTTTGGCCTTTGACCGAATATTTAAATATTATTAAAGATAAAATTTTAACGTACATACGCGATATTTATATTAATTAGACCAAGATAAAAAAAGATTGGCTAACCTAAATTTTACCGACCAGTGACTTTTCGAAGCCAACCTGAATTCAAATGAATCTTTGTGCTGGCTTTTGTTGTAATTGGTCTAATCAAATTCTGCCTTAATTGATAAGAGCATGCAATTCGTGCACTTATTTATACAAAGAGCATTGAGGACCTAAATTCGTAGAATTAATTGTTTCGAGCAAACTATACTTTGATATTTCTATCTTATTTGTTTTGCTGGAATGAATTTCGTTCATGTTTCCTTAATATTTGCCACTTTGACGAAAATTCAAGGATAAATAAAGGATAATTCTACTCTCGAGTTTGAACGGGACTGAAGAGAAAGGTTATGGTCATTCCACATGAACAAACAAGAGTTTCTGTTGTGGAATCAAATTTATGCCGAAAGCATCCACATTGTTATTCAAAGCGGAGATAAGTGGCGTTCTGTTTTGGGAAACCTTCCTATTTAGGCAGAGAGAAATAAAAAGCAAATTTTTAATAATAGCTTGAATAAATAAATTTGCTTCTTCCAGATCCTACAATATTGGTAAAAAAAAATTGAGAAATTTTGAAATGTAGCAAAAAACAACACTTGTTTCATGCACGATTACATCATCCACCGTATGATAAACTTAAAAGTTTTTAAGGAATTCGGTGTTGGTACTTGGTGAAACATTTTTTTAAATTATTGGATAAAAAATACTAGGTAGGTTTCACAGTAAGATATAAAAATAAAACGAAATTATTTTTGGAGAGACTTTAATCTCGATATACTGCTACTTTCTGTTGCTCATGAAGATGGGTTAGCCACCCGAAATATATATATCGAGATTAAAGTCTCCCCAAAAATAAATTCGTTTTATTTTTATATCTTAATGTGAAACCTACCAAGTATTTTTTATCCAATAACTTAAAAGTTACCTAGAAACAAGAGCGGATCCAGGGGGGGGGGCGGAGGGGCGACCGCCCTCCCCGCCCATAGAGGTCCGTGCCTGGCAAAAAAAATTGTAAAAAAAAATAATTTATTTTAAAAAAAAATTTAAATATTTAAAATAAAGTTCTATACATGTGTGTGTGTGTGGGGGGAGGGCGGCGTCTCTGACCCCCCCCCCCCCCCCCGCTTGGACAATTCGATCGCGACACACTTCCGAGATAAAAAAGTAGATCTTATATAAATCGGGCACCTTATATACATTCACCCCCCCCCCCCCATAAAAAATTCCTGGATCCGCCCTTGGCTAGAAATTGCCCTTTTTGGGGGATTCATGTGATTTATTTAGCCCCAGAGGTAGTTGGAGTTTCTCAAAAAATTTAAAGATAAAATCTGTACCTACGAATTAAGTAGGTTATAATGAAGAGCAATTCATAAATTATTTAAATTTTATTCAAATGCCTACGTTTCGGAGCCTTTTTCTCTCTTTCTTCAGGGTATTCACCCTATTGAATAGTTATTGATGGGTAGTATATCATCCCATTTGTCTCTTTTCAGTGATAACAACAATATTACAATACTTTTCAACATTAAGTTAAGTTGACTAAATGTTGAAAAGTATTGTAATATTGTTGTTGTTACTGAAAAGAGAGACAAATGGAGCTGAGTTATACTCACCCATCAATAACTATTCAATAGGTGAATACCCTGAAGAAAGAGAGAAAAGGTCTCCGAAACGTAGGAATTTGATTAAAATTTAAATAATCTATGGACTGCCTTTCATTATAACCTACTTATTTTCGCTTACCAGTCCGTCTTTCTAAGAAAATAAATAAAATTAAGTACCTACTAATGTTTTTATTTTTATTTTACTCAAATTTTCACAGGGTCCTCAGATGAAGACTACGGAACCTATGGCCACAATCAATGTCACAAGTTATGAACCATAAGTTCTGAAGCTAAAAACCCCAAAATCAAAACGATTCTCCGCATTGAAAATACAAATATTTTGGTACAAGAACAGATCTGGACATTTCTACTACTTTCTGTTCTTGAGTTATCATGGGTATCGGGAGTCGGACACACGGATATACAGACAGATTGAAAACAAATTATTGTTGAAAATGATTTTTCTCCATTTTTTAAGCAGAGTGAACAAATATTTTTTTTTTTTTTTTGCTTAAATACTAAGACGAACTCTCCCCTTTGGGCCTGTCAAAATATACTGTTAATGAAAATTTTAAAATATATAAGAAAATAATCTGACACGTTCTGATGTGGCCATCAACTTGACTTTACCATATACCCTGACACCTCTCTTATATTTAATATTTAATAAAATTATTTATAATCATGTAGGGGGTTAGTTTTTGCATTTTTAGACTTATGGGGGCCCAATGATTATGTATACAAAATTTGGTTGAATTTGGTTCATAGACCTATATTTTCATTTTTGCCTTCCCCTCCCCCCCATTTTGCATTTTTAGACTTCTGGGGGTCCACTAATATGTATACAAAATTTGGTTGAGTCTGCTCAAATGGCCTAGATTTTTAATTTTTAACCCCCCCCCCCCAACTCCCTTAATTTTGGGTCGATATGCACCAAAATCTAATCAGCTCTTAATCTCAATGCACCAAAACTACGTGTGAAATTTGGTTTTGATATTCACTCTAGTTTTTAAGCTAGCTCGTCCACAAAAATTTGGTAACGCACAGACAGACTAACAGACATTTTGACAAAACAATTATTATCTCAAAAAATATAGTTTTTTCGATGTTTAGTTTTAAGGACTTTTTTGTAGACCGAAATGCCATGGTATCGCCCAATTTTTTTAATCTAAATAGTTTCAGCCGTTTTTGAGATATTTTAAAAAATGAAGCAAAAAAATACTTTTTTTTATGCACGATTACAATACCTGACCATACCCTGTATGGTAAAGTAAAAAAAAAAGAAATAACAAACACCCGGTATATATAAATGTATAAAAACATCTTAATATCGAATTTATTTCTTGTCAAATTCTATAAGTCCTTAAATATGGCCATGCCATTGGATGAACTGCTAATAATTTAGAAGGAGCTAGCTCTTTATGAAATTTTACCAATTCATAATATTGAAAATCTGAGACCATTTAATCACAAAATTTAACACCAAATTATTGAAGCTAATGTAGAAGTTGTTAGAAAGTTAAGTAAAATGAACGAGCCGAGGCCGTTTAAACATTTTCATATTTAAAGAAGAACAATTATTTGCCTTAATAATCTGTTTACTTTGTTCGAAGTTTTCTTAACCCACTTCACGAAGATTTGCATTCTATAATTTTCTAATAGAAAAGCCGAGAAAAGCCTATAGGAACGAAACTTGAAATGTATTATAATAATCCATTCATTGCATCACTTAGTTTTCTCACCACTGATTAACACACGCAGAACGACCAGGAAAAGTTTTCTTGGATATTGTTGCGAAGTTAGTTTAGGAAAAAAGAAGGAGGGGGTAGTACAAGAAATTCAAACTTTACAAATTTAACGTTTAATATTGAAATTATGCTTTAAAATATAATAAAGATATTCAAAGATTTAGAGCATAGGTGTCAAACTCGCGGCCCATTTTTGCGGCCCGGCCAATATATCGGCACACAATAATAAATAAGCTGACGTGTTCTGATGTGGTCATCCACTTGACTTTACCATACAACCTGGCCCCTCACTTATATTTAATATTTAATAAAATTATTTATAATCATGTAGGTAATCTTAAAAAATAAAAATATTTCCGGTCGAATATGATAGAAAATATAATCTTCAATCTAAAATGAAATTCATTATTGAAATTTTATTCTTAAAATCTTAACAAAACAAATTAGATTGGCTAATACAGCCTCTGTAACTGGTAATAGTTTGGATATAGATTTACTTATCGGAGATGTCAACTCTATTATAAAAATAAGCTGACGTGTTCTGATGTGGTCATCCACTTGACTTTACCATACAACCTGGCCCCTCACTTATATTTAATATTTAATAAAATTATTTATAATCATGTAGGTAATCTTAAAAAATAAAAATATTTCCGGTCGAATATGATAAAAGTATAATCTTCAATCAAAATGAAATTCATTATTGAAATTTTATTCTTAAAATCTTAACAAAACAAATTAGATTGGCTAATACAGCCTCTGTAACTGGTAATAGTTTGGATATAGATTTACTTATCGGAGATGTCAACTCTATTATAAAAATAAGCTGACGTGTTCTGATGTGGTCATCCACTTGACTTTACCATACAACCTGGCCCCTCACTTATATTTAATATTTAATAAAATTATTTATAATCATGTAGGGGAGGGAGAGAGACTTCTAGGGTCCCGCTGATTATGTATACAAAATTTGGTACAAGGGCCTAGATTTTCATTTTTTGACCTCTACACCCTCCCCCCCCACATTTGGGCAATTAGTTTTTGCATTTTTAGTCTTCTGAGGTCCCACTGATTATGTATACAAAATTTGGTTGACTTTGCTCAAATAGCCTAGATTTTTAAATTTTAACCCCCCTCCAATCCCCTTAATTTTGGGTCGATATGCACCAAATCTTAATCTCAATTGACCAAAACTACGTGTGCAATTTGGTTTCGATATTCAAACTACTTTTTGAGCTAGCTCGTCCACAAAAATTTGGTAACGCACAGACTAACAGACTAACAGACAGATTAACACAATAAAACTAAGATACGAGGTAGGTTTCACAAACCTACCTCGTATCTTAGTTTTATTATTATATTAAAATGTTTCACCTAGAACCAACACCGAACTCCTTAAAAGTTATAGACAGATTAACAACCAGACTAACAGACATTTTGACAAAACAATTATTATCTCAAAAAATATAATTTTTTCGTGTTCACTTATTAGAGCTTTTTTGTCGACCGAAATGCCATGGTTTCGCTCAATTTTTGTAATCAAAATAGTTTCAGCCGTTTTTGAGATATTTCGAAAAAAAAGAAGGAAAAAACCCACTTTTTTCATGCACGATTACAATACTTGACCATACCCTGTATGGTAAAGTAATAACAAACCGACTCAGAATAAAAATAAGATAGGTAAAATTCGCTAAACGTTTTTTTTAATTATACTCTTTTTTTGCTATTATTAAACAAAACTTCGTGCTTAAATCAGCGATAATTCACTGCTTTCTTAAGTGAGTTAGATAGTTCATATTCAGGTTTGTCCTACTATACCGAAGTACGTTGGTTATCTTGCTCCAAGATTCTCAAGCAATTCTGGGATTTGAAAGATGTCAGTTTTTATAAATTAAAAATCAAGACACAAGCTTGTTTTCCGATCCATTATGGTTGCAGCATTTATCTTTCTTGGTTGATATAACCAAACACTTAACCGATTTAAATTTATCTTTATAAGAAAAAGACCAGATCATTACGAACATGTTTGAAAAGCATTCAAATGCAAGCTAGTTCTTTAGGTAAAGCAACTGAAAAATGAAGATTTAACGCCGAAGATAAACTCTTTTATTGTCTCCTTTAATTCATAAAAATTCGGCAAAAAGAAACATACAATCTAGTTTTAGTTTTGAACGGAACTTTGAAAATCGATTTAATATTCACTTTTCAAGATTTCAATGAGCTGGATAATTTCTGATATTGTCTTGTCTAAATCTCTAAATGCTGCCTAGTAGGGTTTTATGGATTTCTAAAGAAATTAGCAGGCTGATGGTGGATTTGGGTCAGCCAGGAGCCAGCCTAAAAAGAACAAATTACGGGCAATGGAAAGAAACAAAGGGAATGTCATAAGATAGGCGCCCTGTCAGAAAACATCCGGTCTGTTTCATCCTCATTTAATTCGAAATTCTTATCTTGCAAAAACATTCAGTGAAAATGGCAACTTCCGGTGGCAGGAAGCAAGAAATATATCTTCTCAAAATCAGCTATTATTTGTTTAATGAATTTTCGTTGAAATAATAAAATTACGAAGGAAATTTGTATAAATTTCTGAGCTTATATAATTGAAGTATTGGAAAGGGTTAAAAAAAAGAATTATCACTATTTTAAACCTCTAAGAACATATTCAGCCTCTGGACCAAGGCCGTATTTAGGAACTGTGGGCCCCTAGGCTAGACCTGTGGCGCGGGTCCTACAGAAGAAAATATTTGTTTTTAAATTAACCTACAAAAAACTCATTTTCAGAAATTATACAATTAAAAACTTAAAAATAAACGTTTAAAGTTTATTATACAATTATAGAAAATTCACATACGATATACATATTGGTGCGGGACCATAGACTGCAGCCTAAGTAGCCTAGATGCTTAAATCCGGCCCTGCTTTGGACTGTACATATGTTTGTCTGAGATCAAAAACAGTATAATTAAGAATTACTTTTACTTTTTAGGATTCCGTTCAAAATTAGTGACAATATGTTGCAGTAAAATCCAGTTATTAGTAAGAACGGGTTCTTACTAGTTAAAACGTGTTTCACTGAATACCTTTGTGGCAACTAGAATTTACTGATGTTAGTTGAATTTGGTTCAACGGTCTAGAATCTTCATTTTTGACCTTCCGCCTGATTTTGGGTGTTTATTTTGAAAAATTTTTAAACGAAACTTTCAAAAATAAGAAACAAATTTGTAGAGGATGTAATTTTTGACATTTTCGTTTAAAAAATTAAATACCTTTGTGGCAACTACAGTTTACTGATGAGTTTGGATCAAAGATCTAGAATCTTTCATTTTTGACCTTCCGTCTCATTTTGGGTGTTTATTTTAAAGAAATTTTAAACGAAAATGTCAAAAATTACATCCACTACAAGGTTGCTTCAAATTTTTGACATTTTCGTTTAAAAATTTTTGAAAATAAACACCCAAAATGAGGCGGAAGGTCGAAAATGAAGATTCTAGACCTTTGAACCAAACTCAACCAACATCAATAAATTCTAGTTGCCACAAAGTGAAACGCATTTTAACTAGTAAGAACCCGTTCTTACTAAAAACGGGGTTTTACTTCAACGAGACATGAGACTATACTTTCGAAGATTTGACCTTCATCATTAGTCTTTTTAATTAGAGATATTTTATCTGTTATTTCTCATGAATTGAAATACCAGATAGTAAATAAGTTTTGTTATAATAGTAAGCTGGTCACATTATGTTTATTTCCATCAAGCAGAGGACAACCTCATTGATTTCTCTTTGGAAAATGAGATCTTTTTGATGGATATGATAATGAAAGAGAGCCCTAAGTAGTCATCTTTAGATGATTTTTTGTATCAAACGGCGTTTAGAAATGGCTTAATTTAAAATTATTTAAAAATCTACAAATTCCCTCAATCTCTACTTTTATTAACGTCAAATAAAAATGAATTTGATATCTCAAGTTTTTTGCAAATTATAACTCGCACTAGGTCAGCTTATTACTGATATTGTATTAATATTCAAGTGATGTGTTCAAATTAGGCTATTTTTTTTTAATTAATTAAGTATAAAATGATTTAAAACCAATTATTATTATTATTTTCAAAACGAACTATTCTATAAACATGAATACCTGGAGTTTCAAAACATGTTGATTAAAAGCTTTCCTCAAAGCATAATTGAAAGCTTTTTCTACTTATCTCAGTATCTAGAGTACCCTTTCTCCTTGAGCCCTTCACCTCATATCCACATCGCACTTAATAACAAGCTTTATTTCAGTTGGCTGCTGCTAACTTGATCCTTTGACGTGATAGGATTCCCAATTGATACCAGGCAAAAGCATTCCAGATATGTGAGCGAGCTATTTCAGAGACGTTTTATTTCTCGTGAATGCCTCTTTTAATCTATTTGGAGAGCTTGTTGAATTATTTAAATAGTTAGAAATCATGAGAGTTCGATAAAGAATTTTCCACCAATCTTATTTCATTTTGAAATGATGTTTCCAAAATAAAATAATAGGAAATAAATGAAATTTAAATATTCAGATCAAATTAATTATTATACTGGTCAGCTTATAATTATACTGGTAATACTGTGACTATAGCCTTTGCGTTTCTAACAACTTTCCCTGTCTCTCTTTAGCTCCTTCTCTATCCAATATTATATATATAAAGAGAAAAAAAGAGGTTGTCCTCTGCTTAATGCAAATAAACATACACACATTATATATCGAAATTATATATCTGTATATATATTATTTATTTGTTTGAGTCTATAGTTTCGAAGGCTTGGCCCTCATCATCAGTCTTTTTTAATCTATAAATATTATTTTTCATGGGATCAGTATAGAGTGGATATTGAAAATTTTTGAATCCCATGAAAAATAATATTTATAATTAAAAAGACTGATGATGAGGGCTAAGCTTTCAAAACTATAGTCTACAACAAATAAATAATATATATATACAGATATATAATTTCGATACATATGTGTGTATGTTTATTTGCATCAAGCAGAGGACAACCTCTTTGTTTCTATTTATGAATCAACAACTCTGCTAATCTCGGCAATATAAAAACTTTTCAACTATCCAATAATGTTCATTGGAATGGGGTGCAGGATTCAGGCAACACGGCTGGAATCGTGGAGCCTTTAAAATACCAACACTTAGAAAATAAATAAAAATCAACTTAATGAAAGCCTGGAGAATGCAATCTGAGTGCTTCTGATCATAAATAATTGTCTAAATACAGGCGTTGCCGTTATGTGCTGCTATCTTGTGAATCTTTATGTCTAAATCTTTGGTTTGAATTTGAAGTATAGCATTCGTTTGCTGCCATCTTTCGGGATTTTTGGCGTTAAAGGTTAGGTATTCATAAGCATGAAACCTAATCGTCGGAAAATCGGCCCGAACCGGACGTATCCTAGCCGGAAAACTGATTCAAAGTGAATCTATATAAAATGAAATTATTGCTAATCCGCCTAAGAATACTATCATTTAAAAAATGTGTCTAGATATCTCTATTAATTTATTTTTTATCGTAGAAAATAAGTGGATTTACTTTTTTTATATATTGATAAAAGAAGTTGCACCAAAAAGGTACAACCTCTGTAGTCAACGGTTGACCCTTGTAGAAGAGATATAGGGATTAGGTCGGAGTTGAATGTATCTGTTGATGCGTGTCTTGAAAGATTGAAGGTTATATGTTGCTGGGATCGGAGGAAGAGGGTTGCAGTCTCTAGATGTCTTAGGGATTTTGATTTCTTAGGGGTGTTGAGTCTTAGAAAATCGTGTATTTCGTATAAATGAAGCCTTTGGAGGGATTATTGATTTTATCTCATCAGAACAAAATACATGGTATTCAATTGGATGTTGATGAAAGCAGTCCACGGTGGTTGTAAAAAATAAGACTATAGAGGTTTTATTATTTTACATTTATTTGTTAAACCGACGTTTCGGAGATTTATTCTCTCCTTCTTCAGGGTAACAAAAAGTCAATGAAAGTAGTTCAAAAAATAGTTACTTTCTGTCTCCTTTGACAATGCCAAAAAAACATTATAAAAATTCTTTTTCATCTCGAATAGAAAACAAAGTAAAAAGCAATTGATGATCCATATGTTAATACATGGTATTACCGTATCACATCAGAGTTTTGAGATATTATATCGGTCAAAATGACGAAAAAGGCCATTTTGACCTATTTTCGAGTCCTATAAAATATTAAACTGCAATATGTGAAATCAAAATATTTTGTTATAGTAATAGAAAACAGCTTCCTCTTTGATTTTCAATTTAACACTTGTTATTAGCTTAATTAGAACTCGAGTTATAACTAAAAAACTAAAACTACATGATTATAAAGTATAATAAACTTAGATAAAAACATATGGTTTTAGTTTTTAGGTTATAACTCGAGTTCTAACTGAGCTAAAAAGAAGTGTTAATTTGAAAATCAAAGAGGAAGCTGTTTTCTATTAAGTCAACAAACTATTTTGATTTCAAATATTGGTGTTTAATATCTAATAGGACTATAAAATAGGTCAAAATGTCCTTTTTCGTCGTTTTGACCGATAATATCTCAAAACTCTGACGTGTTGTAGGAAATCGGGAAATTGCATGAAAATCAGAGTATAAAACTTTACCGGTTTACGAGGATGAAATTTTGTTTAATTTTTGTCGAGCATTGTTATTATTTGTTTTCATAATGTCCAGTTACATAGAAAAAAAAAACAGACACACAGATTAAAAAAAAATGCAAATGCCGCATTAAAGAACATTTCTAAAAATGAATAAGTCAAACAATAAATAAATAATAATAACGAAAAATTTTGTGTTAATTCAACCCTTGTATTCTCGGTGAGATTAAAAATTAATTTCCAACATCTTCCGTCATGATTTATTCTAAAAAAAAAATTTTTATTAAATTTTATATCTTAATTTACCTAGATCGTAAATATCCAATATAATATGATTTATATAATACATTGTATGATGGGGATTTCCATAAAAATACCATTTGATCCAAATCGCTGCAATATCCTCACATTATAGGGCTCTGACCTAATTCTCCCTTAAGGATAATAATATAAGCAGTAACCGTATCCTTCTTTTCGAATGCTTCCTCAGTATCTTATCATAAATCATCCCCCTTTCCTTTTGCACTTGGGGTTTACTGCAGTTTGAGGGTTGTTAAATAACCAATAAACTTCCGAAGGAAGTCATTCAATTTATTTTGTTCCCCGTAGTAAATATAATCACAGCACAAATAGAATGACATTTTCCAATATTCTTTTAGTTTATTTTATTTTCTTTGCCAATTCAATCAAGTGGAAATCAAATAGCTTAGATTTAACAAATTTATATAGTAAAATTAAAACCTTACTGGTTTTAGGTACTTAGATTCTTCTTTTTTATTGGTTAAATGAAATAAAATCTAATTTTATTAAGATACATTAAAAATTTAATTGTTTAGATTGTAAATGGATAACCATTATAAATATAGGTCAAACTAAATGGTATCTAAAAAGTAAAATGAATGAAAAATACATATTTAAAAGTAAATTAAATATTAATTTTTGCTTTGGTTTTTGGAAACTATATGGCTGCGGTTCCTAACCTAAGGATAATTACCCACATGGCAGTGGCGTAGGTATAGATTTTTATGGGGGGTTTCGGTGGCTGAGCAACTGATTTGTTCAGGTATCTTCTTTCCCCTCACCCTGGCTTAGCTAAGGCAAAATTAAAACATGCTTTTCTAATAAACATAATTCAGACAAAGCAATATAGTAAGAGGATGTAGTTCGAAAAGGAAATAAAAAGAAAAATTTACTGTTCTACAGTTCAAAATATTATAGAATAAGATTAAATAAATGGTTGCGATCATTAAAATAATCAAAGTTGTCCTTAAGGAGGTTCTTTCGCGACAATCCACACAAAAAGTTTTAGCCTCGTAACCACTCTATAAATATGAACGGAACTAAAATTTTAGGTTATGTTTTTTTAAAGTGACTGTCCACTCACACTACCAAATCTCTATATGGATACACACATCCTAGTCGGATCGTTTCCAAGCCTTTGTGCTTATATCCCCTCCACTAAAAATAATCGCCCAAATGTTTTTTTTTGTTTTTATCAAAACTACGTGGTAAATAATTTCATTTTTTTTTCAAGTTATTTAGTTTATTATTCTAACAAATATTAGTTTTTCATCAAAATGGTGAAAGTCCTTCAAAGAAAAAAAGTAAAATAATGATCATATCCCCACCCTTTCCCTGTCTATGTTAAAAATGTCATTTTTAATTGCAATTATTTCATGTTTGGTGTTATAAATCGTCTTCAAATTTTAAGAGTGTGTGTATTATGCTTTTAATGACTTATATTCCAAGTTGCAAATACTTATTGAATTTTTGCATTTGTGAAAGAACTACCTTAATACTATCTTGTATGTTGTAGGACAAAAATAAAAGATAACATGTTTCGTTGAAAAACCTTATATATTATACTATATCCAAACGCCTTGGGGATCAGTGGCCAAGAGGATAAGAGCTAAGGCTCTTATAAAAGGCATCGCAGCGCACATGCGAAGATCCCGGGTTCGAATCCCGGCTGATCCTTTTGTCTATAATATAAAAATCTTTTCTTCGTTCCCTAAACCTTATATATTATACATTTTATAATTTTCATTATTGACGGCCCAAAACCTCCTTTGGGATTAAAATAACATTCCTTCTATTGTTCGCACATTGAATATTGATATTAGGGTAATTGTACACTTTCAGGTACTTTCGCATTCCTTCTTATAATAGCAGGTATAGTTTCCCATCAGCTGGTTAAAAACTCAATTGTTCCATTTGTTGAAAATATTAATACTTAGTACACTTTCTCCTCTTCCCCCTACCTTCCCTCACCACATTTCTAAAAAAAAAAATATATTTGTAAAATTATTTTTCGAATTTATAATCAGTTTTCTCTGACTCCTGATGATGGAGTCACCCCCGAAATATATCGAATTCAAAACTCAATTTTGTGAAAGCTACCTCGCATCTTGCTCAAGTTTTATTATGAAATCCTCAATTTTATAAATAATAGATAGATAATAGATATGGTGACAAGAAAACCTAAATCGGTAACTTACTCTTACTGTGAAACACGACCAACTTCAACTCCTTTTAAACTAAATGGTTTGTTTCCTGGTATTTTTCAGGAAGATGATTGGAGTGAGCCTACCCCCTACGGAACCCTGTCTACTCCTCGTCGGCTGGAGGGTTCGGTTAGTTCGCCCCTGGAGTCCCCAAGATCTCCACTTAGCCCTGGAGGGTCGGATGCGAGGGAACCTGCCGAGCCCACCCCCGCACCTGCACCCACCCCGGCCCATTACATCTCATCGGCCAGAGCCCGGTAAGCATTCTATAAGCCAGAAATCAATTTATTCTCTACTTACAAATACCTTTTATAATAAATGTAATTATTTTTATTCACTTTAATTATAATTATTTTGATTATATATGTCCATTGATTAAATTAATAAGTTGTTGTAGGGAAATAAGGACAAGAGCTTATGAAAATAATTTTTTTTTTTTTTTTTTTGCAAACGTTTCATCAACTTTGTTGACTTCTTCAGGGCTCTAAAAAATGAAAGACCTTAATTACGAGGATAAGTCAAAAATGACTTAGACTTTTCGTTCTACAACTTTATTAAACTAAGATAGGTGTACAACAGATAGATTATTTTTCGATATATTCTCCACCTTTAGCAATGCACTTGGTCCAGCGAGCCACAAGCTTCCGGATGCCTTCCTGGTAGAAGGTTTTCGGTTGGTTATGAAGCCTCATAGTAAATCAATATTAAATATAATATGTATTTACTCTTATCTTTATGCAATATATAAGGAAAGCCAATTATTTTCACTCCATTCAACTCGATTGGAATAGTAAAAATTAATGCTTAACTGAAATAAAGATTCAGCATCGGACCAATGCGAAGGCAGATTTATGTAAAGAATTGAGTATCTATTTGAGAAAGAAAGATTGAGTTTTTTTCTCAAAATCAACTTGTGCAATCAACCGCATCCCGAACGTCCATATCTGAGGCAAATCGACGACCTGTCAAAGCTTCCTTGAGCGGTCCAAAGAGATGAAAGTCTGAGGGAGCGAGATCTGGGCTGTAGGGAGGGTGTTCCAGGGTCTCAAAGCGTCTCAAAGTTGACGATCGCCCAGCTCCCTATTTTTGTGTTACGCTCGTTCGGCCACTTTTAAACATTTCGATCCATAAAAAACGCTTTTACGGGATAAAGCACTTTCCCCGTATTGTGACAAAAGTCTCCGGTGAATTTCAGCACCTTTCACACCCTCTGACCACTCCTCGTTGCTCCTCTTTGGTACAATCTGATAGCGGGGCTGACATGTTTATGCTGTTGTAGCTAGACGTCAACTGACGCGATCGTGATTAAATTCCGCACACGTGACCACAGACGCGCCAACTCAACGCATGTGCATGCGGCCGCCTCCTATCTTAGTTTAATAAAGTTGTAGAACGAAAAGTGTAGGTAATTTTTGACTTATCCTCGTAGTACATGTTATAACAATTTCAAATCAAAAACAAACTTTGATCTCAAGCCACCTCAATACATACAAAAACAAATCAACACATACAAAAAACTCATTTTACATACGAAACAAATTAACTTCTTTGCATATTTGTCATTTTATCCATTCTATTCCATTTTATTCATTCTTAGCAAATACATAAGGCCAGTCATCATTTAAATAGGAAAATATTTTAAATCTATTTGATGTCTGGCCTTATGTGTTTGCTAAGAATGAATATTGAGATACACTGAAAAATATGCAAAGAAGTTAATTTGGTATTTAAAATGGGTTTTTGTATGTGTTGATTTGTTTTTGTATGTACTGAGGTGGTTTGAGATCAAAGTTTGATTTTGATTTGAAATTGTTATAACATGTACTAATTGAAGTCTTTCATTTTTTAGATCCCCGAGGAAGTTAACAAAGTTGACGAAACGTTGGCAAAAAAATATAAATTATTTGCATAAGCTATTATCCTTATTTCCCTACAACTTATTAATTTAATTATAAATAATAATTGTAAATTAGATGTAATTAGATGTAAATTCTGTAATTTATAATAATTATCTTCCAATTAAATAATTCACTGAATTATTTAATCTATTAAAAGTTTAGAATAATTGTTGTTCTAGTTTTCGTTTTCAATAAATAGACAATTTGATAATATGAATGACTATTGAAATTGACAATTAAATGGAAAATCTAGGAAACGTTTAAAACTACAGCTTGATCAAAAACAAATACACCATAATGATTTTCTATTAAACAAATTCAAAACTAATGTTTACCAATATTTTTTAAATGTTATTTGACAATTATAATAATAATAATAATAATAATAATTCAATTGAGTTATTGTAAAGTGAATTTAAAGGTAGGTACTTTAGATTTGAAGATTTTAAATAGAAAATATTTTTTTGGTATTTCTAGCTTTGTCATTTTGATACTGCTCTACTAACTAGTTAATCATAGGCCCTTGCAAGATTTTTGTTTTATTTTTTTCTAATGCAAGAACCAACAGTAATATACAGCCCCTATGATCTCGAAAGACCCTTGCATTACCGAAAAGAAGAGAAAGTTGATCAAGTGAAAGGGTGAAGGACTAGGTGTATTTAAGTTTTTTTTTTCAATAGGACCAAATAATAATAAAACTATTATATATAATAAGCCGACCAAGGACGAGTCGTACTCGTATACTCAGGGTTCCGAACCTTATAACTTCCAAAATACTTGATATTCCAAATTCATTTTTATTTCTCGTTGATAAGTAGAAATTAAGGGATTTTCTATAATTTTTTCATAATTTTAAGTCAAGTCTTTTCTAAACGATGGTGGATACAAAAATCACCTAAAATTGCTACTTTAGGGCTCTCTTACTTCGTCATTTTTAAATTGATTAAGTATAAAATAATTAACCTGATGGTTTGAGTATCTTTTTATGAAAATAAGATGTACTTTTTTCAAAAATACAAAGCACGTTATAAACCAAATAAATCAAGATAATAATTTAAATTTAAGGTCTCTAATCTAAGATAAGAGGCCACTGTTGGTAAGTGGCTAGAGTGTCGGGTCGCTGACTCGAAGTAAGCTGGTTCGAGACTGAGTCTCGGCAAATCAGATATTTGCAGCCGCCTCCTCTTGGAAAGCAATGGCAACCTACCAAGAGTATAATTGCCTAGTAACCTCTCCAAGCTAGCCGTTCGGAACGGAAGAAGGTCCCCTATATCTGTCTAAAAACAGCTAAACACACTCAGTACAGGTATAACAGTATGTAGGGAGGAGCCAAAACGTCAGGGAGACCTGGCAGATATGGCACTTAAAAGAAGAAGAATCTAAGATTTTAATCGAATAATTTTATATTGCATATCAGAAGGCCTCGTCCCCTCAGCAGTTCAACCTGAGTACTAACACGCTTGTCGAGCACATTAGTACGAGTCTTGAGACAAAAACACATTCTGACATATAATATATTACTAGAAGCAAGCATTTTTACTCCATTCAACTCGAACGGAAAATGCGGGCTTCTAATAATATATTGCATGTCAGAGTGTGTTTTTGTCTCAAGTGTTGAACAAGAGTGTTAGTACTCAGGTTCAACTCCTGAGGGGAAGAGGCCCTCTGATGTGCAATATAAAATTATTCTATTAAAATCTTAGATTAAAAACCTTAAATAAAAATTCTTATCTTGATAAAATAATTAACCTAACTCTACTTAATAAGATCTTTATAGGGATACCTCATATTTTTTATTTTCGACTCCAAGAAAAATTCAACTCTTGCAAAAATATTGATCTGATTAAAATTTTATAACCATTTTTGAATTCAGGGAAAATTAATACTGAAAAATTGTAAAATTCAAGTTTATATCCTATTTTAGTTAACGTCTACAATGCTCTGATGTTATCGACACTAATAGGTTTAAATTTTGAACGTAACCCCTAAAAAGGTATTTTAGAAGATATAATTCGCCTGCCAGAACTATTGAATTCCCAGAGCAATGTGTCATTCAGCTATGAATATATAATTATTATATACGGAACCCTCGATACGCGAGTCCGACTCTCACTTGGCCGGATTATTTATAATAATTTGCCCTGAGTCATTGGAGGGGTGTTTATTTTTTACCTTTTATTGTTTAATATTTTTTTTCCAGTTTTTATACAAGAAATAGAAATGAAATTTCTACATGTTCTAATGAAAATTGTTTTTTCGCTTTTGTGTGCATTTTCATATTATAATTAAAATTCTCATGTTGAGAGGCTAACGATTTTGATTGGTCTCGGGAAATGTTTTACTATTCAAAAGTGAAAAAGGTTTTCTTCATTTCAATAAATTGTATATTTTTTATAAAACGAGGATTGAATTCTCCCTAAAAAAAAAACGTCAATCTCTCCTGTTTCAATCCTGTCGAAATGTAACGATCCTCGTATCTTCAGACAGGTTGTATAGTGAACACATTTTCAATTTCTTTCTCTCAGGGGAATAAACTCCGATGAATTTCAATTGATCTCACTCGACAACATTCAAATAAATTTTCTATTAAATTCTGTGAATATTTTTTGTGTTATTTTTTACATTACCATTATCGTTATCATAAACGAAATTTATATTACAAAAAAAAAAGTCAAACGAAAAAGATGGTCATTTCTATTCATGCTATCGCAAAAGGCAACCAGCGAGAGAATTTATGAAAATGAGTCTCAAGATTATTTTTTATTTCTTAAATTTTATTTTAATATTTTTTATCTTGTAAATTTTGGAATGGCCTGACTGAGAGATTTTTTTTTTATATATACCTATAATCGAGGGGTGAACCGCGATTGGAATTAGGTGTCGTTGGAATTATTTGGAATTACTTTGGAATTCATTAGATAATCTATTGTCATCTATTGTCTTCTACTTGGAAATGAAAGTGGAAGTGGAAGTAGGTGTACATGATTTTAGGTCGCGGTTCACCCCTCGCCTATAATTATATTAATACAAGAAGTTGCACCAAAAAGGTACAACCTCTGAAGTCCGTGGTGGATCCTTGTATCGGGAAAATAAGAGATTTAGGGATTGGGTAGGATTTGAAGATATCTGTGGATGCGAGTCTTGAAAGATTGAAGGTTATAAGTTGCTAGGAAGAGAGTTCCAGTCTCTAGATATCATAGGGATAAACGAGAGTAGAGTTCTCTGAGGGTTAAAGACTCAAAACCTTTTAAATTTAACTGAAATTCATTCACCAATACGATTATCCCCCATGACTTTTAGGCATTCGATCTCTCACACCGCCTTCATATTTTTAGTGCCTTACAATCTTGGTAAGGAAAAGAGTAGAGTGGAGTCGAGTGGATGTATTAACCAGTCTTGGGACTGTTTATTTTCAATGGTGATAATCTCTCTCCCGCCCTTCATTTTTCAGTGTCTTACAATTTTATAGGACTCGAGTGGTTGTGTCAAACCGTACTTAAGGTAGTTCTTTCACAAATTCAAAAATTCAAGAAGTCTTTGAAACTTGGAATATAAGTCATTAAAAGCATAATAAACACACAGTTAAAATTTGAAGACGATTTACCACACCAAACATGAAATAATTGCAATTAAAAATGTTATTTTTTATATATGGTAGATTGAGAAAGGGTGGGGAAATGATCATTATTTTATTTTTTTTCATTGAAGGACTTTCACCATCATGATTAAAAACTAATATTTGTTAGAATAATATATTCGGAGTAACTTAAAAAAAAAATTGAAATTATTTACCACGTAGTTTTGATAAAAAACAAACATATTTGGGCGATTATTTTTGATGGGGGGATATAAGCACAATGGCTTGGAAAGGATCCGGAAAGTATGTGTGTCTATGTCTACATATAGAGATTTCGTAGTGTGAGTGGGCAATCACGTTCAAAAAACATAACCTAAAATTTTAGTTCCGTTCATATTTATTGAGTGGTTACGAGGCTAAAACTTTTTGTGTGTATTGTCTCGAAAGAACCTCCTTAAGTAACATTTTTTTTTACAAAGTACACAAGATACCAAATAGTGAAGTTGATAGAATAAACCCGGACTAGATAAGAAGACTTGAAAATTACAATTATTATTCATTTTCCTAGACACAAAAGTATATACAATCTATTTATAAAAAATTCTCTTATTCTCAAGCTTGAGTTGTTTATCATAAAAGAATTTAGTCTTTTTGATTTTAAGTGGATTCTTCCACATTTTCAGTAGAGCTTGCCATCAATAGTCAAAACATCAAAAATGGAATGCAATAAGGTTATTCCTCTAGTATTAGATAAGAATCGATCGTTATTTTTGATTTTAAGTCGATTCCTCCATGTCTTCACCAATGGCTACCAATAAAAACCGAAACGTCAAAAATCGAATGTAGAATGGTTAGGTATTCCTCGACTGTTAAATGAGAATCGATCATTATTTTTGAATTAAAGTCAACATGAACTGCAAATTCCAAGTGATATCTGATTAATAATAAAGAAATAAACATATTAATATTTCAAATCAATTTGTATAAAGTTTAGCAACGATCCGTTGCAGTTTATTTTTTTAATTTTTGTTTTTAAATGTACTTTAAAAAAATAGAGTTTTTTTAAATCTTTGTTGCATTATTAAATTCTTCTTCAACGATAATGTGGCTAGAACTCTATTATCTATGCTATTAAGAATGAATGACACTCAAAAATCTGACAATCAGGGCCGCCAACACATGTTTAGTTTGCTAGTTTAGTTCTTTTATTGTTTGGCAAGCTATGTTGGCTAACCTGAATTTTTTTTTTTGTTTTTCCTGAATTTTCCAATTTTCCGGGCAACTTTTCCAATTTTTTTTTTACATATTAACCTGAATTGGACTATTACGAACATTTAAAAAAAAAATAGCCAAATCGGTCCAGGCATTTGAGAGATCTGCGCTTACAAAGAAACAGAAATTCAATTTTATTATATAGATATGCAAAAAATCAGAACTACCAAAACTTTCTCCATAGAGGCCCATTTGAACATAATATGACTGGACTATATAAATTCATTCAAATTATAACTTTTTGAAATTGTACTATCTTTTTTAGATCTAATAAATTATTGTCAATCTTTTTTATGTAACTAATCTGGCGTGGGTCGTATCTTTGACATGCCTGTTCTAGAGTAATTTCAAGGGGTGAACCGCGATTGGAATTAGGTGTACACAGTCTTTGGAATTATTTAGAATTACTTTGGAATTCATTAGATAATCTATTGTCTTCTACTTGGAAATGAAAGTGGAAGTGGAAGTAGATGTACACGATTTTAGGTCGCGGTTTATCCCTCGAGTAATTTTAAAGCTACTACTATCTTATCGGCGTTTGTCTTTTCTAATCGAATGAATGAATGTTGTGTTTGTGAAGCAGAAGCGGCGGCGGCGGCGGTTCTCCAGAGAAGCAGGATCCTCTGGCTCGTCTGGTGCGTTTCCTTCGCGCCTTTTACCGCGAGTTGGCTGCCCGCGAGGCGGCTGCCCACCCGTTGCCCTGGGCACCACCCTTACCGCCGGCCACCCTCTGTCCAGCACGCTTCCAGCCTCAGCTGCAGCTGATCGTGCCCACAGGGCTCGCTGCCGCAGACATGGTCCACGAGCCCATCGGCCTTGAGCACGTCTTCGCCCCCGTCAGGGTCAGCCAATCTTTATTAACTTATTTACGAAATTCTTAAGCCAGGTTTACACATTCGCCCGAGTGGCGAGGCGAATGTGTAGTCGGTTAGCCGGATACTGGCTGAGTGAGCAGCCTCGCGAGGCTGCCTCGGGCGTTTGCCGCAGAGCTGTCCTGATTGAACGCAGGAAACGACCCGAGGCGCCTTTGAGCATTCACAAAAACCGACAACGGATAGATCGGGCCGAGGCATCCTCAGACGAGGCAACGGGCACTTTTGCCTTGGGCGAGGTACTAACCGACCAGGCATTTGCCTCAAGGGGCTGGCCTCGCGAAGCAAATCCTCAGTCAGTATCCGGCTAATCACTCGTCATTCGCCTCGCCACTCGCGACGTTCGCCTTGGGAGCCAAATCGACTCTCGAGTGGCGAGGCGAGGCGCGAATTAGTTTTTCATTTTTAAAATCCCTTAATACCATAGTTCATGGCAAATATTATTATATATTAAGGTAGTTGTTCAGCGAAATGAGTTTTCTTAGGATTTTTTTGAAATTTAGACAGATTATTATTTAAATACTTCTGCATCGATTAGTGGCAAAACGAAATTTATGAACAATGTATGGTAGTTCCGGAGATATTAAATTCCAAAGATAGAGTTTTTCAGACTTATATATTGCACTATACGGGATATCGAAAAGTTTACATACATATTTAATTATAATTAAGAAACTCTTCTTACCATTGTTATAAAAAACTAAACCAACATTAAACAATAATAATAATAATAAGAAAATTTTAATTTATAGTTACAACAGTTTCTGAGATAATAAATAATAAAAAATACATACTGAAATGAAGCTGGCAACAACGCATTTATTTAACCTAAAAAGTGTGTTAACTTTAGTACTTTTTTTGACTTTTTTCCCTTCAGCCATTGTCGCAACAGCTTTCAATCGCTTAATAAGAACTTTTTGTTTTATAAATCTCCCTTTATAATGTACTTTATCTGACATTTCTACTATATGATAAAATATATACAAGCTCGGACAGTGTTGCCAGATCTGTCAAACGAGCACGGGATTGGCTAGAAGTCGTACATAATCAGCAAAAAGTTTTGGGCTTATGAATTATGAATCCTTATTGTCTGTTCTATATTCTCTAGCATTAACTTTTTGCTAGTATTGTCGCGAAACAACTACCTTAAATAGGGAATTTAAATAAATATTTATTATTATTATTATTTATTTTAACTTGTTTACATCGACTCGCTAGGCGAGGCACGAGCGCGAATGTCTAAACCTGGCTTAAAATATTATTTTAATCAATCTTCTCAACCAATAAAAGTTTTCAGATAAAAACAATATGTCCACTCCACCCGTATGATTATGCAAATTTTAAGGTTCATTGTTATTCTGAGTATGTAATCTATCTCTAAAATAAGGCATGCATAAAATATGTATAAAATAACTGTAATAACATTGGGAAATGAACCCGTTATTTAATGCACATGAACACTTAAATTTATATGATATATTTCTATTACTGACGAAAAGTGCATGTTTTAAATTAATATTACCTTCATAATATAGAGGTATTATTTATTTAAAATATTCAAAATTTAATAAATTATTTTATAGTCTATAATAGTGTATAACTTAAACAAAAGATAAAAGTTTAATAGAAAATTGTTAATGAAAATAATTCTCACGCTTCTTGTTGTATAATATTAAATTAAACAAGTAGATAATTATAAATTTCTCTTAAGGAAGATTTTATTTCATTAAAAGAGATAAAACGAAGTGTGAAGATGAGAGATAGGGGAGTATGACAAGGGCATTTCTAGATTAAGGGAAGGACTGACCGGATTGAGGTGCCAAAAGTTTAGGGGCAACTAAGGCTGGTACTAGGACAGTGATGGCGAACCTTTTAAGTTTACTTACTTACTCACTCCTCGGCGCTACAATCCGTTGTGGATCTTGGCCTCATGGACGATTTGTCTCCATCTTCCACGGTCTTGGGCGCTGGTTTCCAAGTCATCGACTCCAAGAACCCTGAGGTCTTTTTGGATGTTGTCCCTCCACCTCATACGCGGCCGTCCTAACCTTTTAAGTTTGGTGTGTCAAAATTCGGAAAAAACCTGACTTAACTCGGCTGTCGTGCGTGTCACATCTAGAAATATTCATAATTTGGTGATAGTTGCTAATAAAAAAATCCCTGTGGCAGGGCCTAGGAAGAGGTAGATTTCGAAGGGGGCTCTACCCCCCTTTAACCTGCTCCTATCAAAAACTTTTCAGACACAAGTTGTAGAGGTTAATTAGTAGAATATTAGCTATTTGCAACTGGTATCATTCATATTAATGTTGTTATGAATTTTTTAAGATTTCAACCCCCCACCATTTCCACCCCTTTGGGGCTGAATTCACCAAAAATTAATCAGTTCTTGTTTACATCAAGACTAAATTTTGTGCCAAATTTTATTGTAATCGGTTGCATGTTGCGGCCTGCAGCGCACCCACCAAATTGAGATACATACCCCCCATATATATATATATATATATATATAAACTTTTGAATGGAGGGTGTTTTTGGGGTTATGATTGGAAAAACTATGATGAAATTTTTCGGAAGTCGCACCATGAGAGTGAGCGCAATAGGTATATTTCTTCGAAATCTACCTAAAAACAACATATTTTTGATATATTTATTTATTCAAAAACAAAACCTAATTATTATTTACATTAGAAAGTTAATGAATTAAACGCAAACTCCGTTGGCTCTTTTTGAGCAAAGACCTTCCGTAAAACAGATAGTCTGCCTCGGGCGGGAAATTCTTGATCCGGTCCTGGTGAAATTAAATAAAATAATGTTTTGTTAAGATTTTAAGAACAAAATTTCAATAATAAATTTCATTTTGGATTGAAGATTATATTTTCTATCAGATTCAACCGGAAATATTTTTATTTTTTAAGATTACCAAAAGGTCGCAGATCAGCTGATAATGAAAAGATGGAAACCATAGATAAAGTAGTTCAGGTTCTAGGGTAAAAATTTTAGGTTAATATATAATAATTATGAAAAGCTCACTACGCAGCCATCAGAATATTGAATTCTCTTTAAATATTTAACTTTTTTCCCTATTTATGTAAAAATGTCTGAAATAAGAAGGTAAGTCGTTATCTAACCTAATTTTTTAAGGTTCACTACTATTATTTCTTTCTGTCTGTGTCAAAATTCTAAAAGCCAGAATCTCCAAAACAATCCTGTAGTAAATTCGTTTTGATTCCAAAATGAATGTATTTCTATTGAGAAAAAATAGTTACATTTTGGGCTTAACTACCTTCAGAAATTGCAGAAAAAAATCGAATCATTATAGAGTGATGACTTTTTTACAACCTCATTTCCCTGTATCATAATTTGATGAGCTGTCATTAAAGATTAGATAAAATCTTACTTTCAAAGAGATGTGATAAAAAAACCTCACACACAAAATGATTTTAAAAATTTTATTTATCAGGTTTTTTGACCATTTTTTGAAGTCACTGTAAGCAGATATAAAATTGAACCCAAGCTTTAGAATCATATATACACAACATTATATAGTGTGATTGGAGATTTATCTGTTTTCCAGTGGGTTTTCAATCATTTGAGATATATATAAATATTATTAATACATAATTTTATTTATTTTCTTAGAAAGACGGACTGGTAACTGAAATAAGTAGGTTATAATGAAAGGCAGTCCATAAACTATTTACTTTTATTCAATTTCCGACGTTTCGGATACTTTTTTCTCTCTTTCTTCAGGGTAGTGAATTTAAATTGATGGGTGAGTATAACTCGGTTCCCATTTGTCTCTCCTTTCAGTGATAGCAACAATATTACAATATTTTTCAACATTATACACTTATGTGTCGGCTCGCTGACTCGAAGTAACCTGGTTCGAGACTGAGTCTCGGCAGATCAGATATTTGCAGCCGCCTACTCTTGGAAAGCAATGGCAACCTACCAAGAGTATAATTGCCTAGTAACCTCTCCAAACTAGCTGTTCGGAACCGGCGTTAAAAAGTAGGCCCCATATATCTGTGTAAAACAGCTAAACACACTCAGCACAGGTATACCATATGTGGAGAGGAGCCAAAACGTCAGGGAGACTTGATATGGCACTTGAAAGAAGAAGAATACACTTATGGTATAATATTGGAAAATATTGTAATATTTAAAGGAATCGTAGGGAGTTGGACAAGACTTTAAATTAAATACAAGTTTTGATTAAATATGCCATACGTTTCGTTGCTATTGTTGCTATCACTGAAAGGAGAGACAAATGGAAACCGAGTTACACTCACCCATCAATAACTATTCAATACCCTGAAGAAGGAGAGAAAAATGTCTCTGAAACGTCGTAAATTGAATAAAAGTAAATCATTTATGGACTGCCTTTCATTATAACCTACTTATTATTAATACAATTTTACAAAATGTATAATGTTGGAAAATATTGTAATATTGTTGCTATCATTGAAAGGAGAGACAAAGTGTTAGGTGTCTCCTTAGGTTCTGACCTCTCTTGGAATGACCATATTATCTCAGTAGCAAAGGCTGCAGCATGTAAGCTTGGCTTTCTTTTCCGAACCAAACGATTTTTCACCCCCACTCAACTCCTTATATTATACAAGGCTCAAATTCGCCCCTGTCTTGAATATTGCTCGCATTTGTGGAGAGGGTCCTCCAAGTATTCTCTTGAAACCCTGGACGCAATTCAGAGACGAGCTATCAGACTGATAGGCGATCCTACATTAACTGACACTCTCGACTCCCTAGCCCATCGTAGATCTGTCTCCGCCCTTTCCCTTTTTTATAGATACTACCATGGCTTTTGTTCTGACGAAATTAAATCGATAATCCCACCAAGGGCTTCATTTGCGCGGAATACACGATTTTCTAAAACTCAACACCCCTACGCGCTTAAACTGGATACTAATCGAACAAACGCATTCGCCAATTCATTTATCCCCATGACATCTAGAGACTGGAACTCTCTTCCCCCGACCGTCTTTCCAGCAACTTATGACCTTCAATCTTTCAAGACCAGCATCCACAGATACCTTCGACTTCTACCCAATCA
Organism: Forficula auricularia; assembly: GCA_024734495.1. Taxonomy (NCBI): domain Eukaryota; kingdom Metazoa; phylum Arthropoda; class Insecta; order Dermaptera; family Forficulidae; genus Forficula; species Forficula auricularia. Next base: position 15,446,196 of record JALMQS010000153.1, on the reverse strand, counting down.
CTAAATCTCCCCTTATCTTCACGTTACAAGGGTCCACCACGGACTACAGAGGTTGTACCTTCTTGGTGCAACTTCTTCTTGTATCAGTATCTTTATAAAAAAAAAAAAAAAAAATGGGAACAGAGTTACACTCACCCATCAATAACTAATCAATACCCTGAAGTAGGAGAGAAAAAAGTCTCCGAAACGTCGGAAATTGAATAAAAGAAAATAATTTATGGACTGCCTTTCATTATAACATACTTATTAATACAATTTTATAAAATGCTAAAACCGCATACAAACAATTTAAAACGGTTTGTGCGGGACTTTTTGTAATATTTCAATGGAATATAACTCATTTTAGTCATTAATAGGCAAAAGTTTACCCATTTGTGCTACAGGAAACAATTTTTGAGAATGCATGAGTTAAAATTTAACACAAATTATGTTTTCAAATAAGCTGTGCCATTGTGCCAAGTTTCAGCTCACTACTCATTCTGTTTGCAAATAAAAAATTGCCAAAATATACAGACGCGTACCGAATCTTGAAAAACATTTTTTTTTTCCTAATTATAATTTAAATGAACTTTTCAGACATCCGATGGTATGGTCCAAGAAGCCCCCCGACGCGTACTCCTGACAGGACATGCTGGCTCAGGGAAAACCACCCTTGCTCTTCGACTTCTCCATGATTGGGCCACAGCACAGGTAGTTTTCTATAGTCGATGATTTATTTATGAAATATTTAATTAAATAAATTTTTCAATAATTTTTTAGGATGGTCCTTGGTGGCCTGGCGGTCCTGCCATCCAGCTTGCTTTATTTGTGCCCTTGAGAGAGCTTCGAGGCTCTTCTCTTGTCCATTATATTGGAAAAGAATTGCTTCCTAAAACTGCCTTCGGCCCCTCCGCCCATACTGCACAAACATTTTCAACCCTTTGGAAAGGACTTGAGGTAATTTCTATGAATTCAAATATTAAAACTAAAGATAAAACTTAAGATTTGGGCATCTTTTTTTTTGAAAATAGTTGGAATGTATATAGAAGAATGGAGTACAAAATTTCTTCGCTTATAAAATATATTGCGGGTCAGAGAGAGGTTTTTGTCTCGAGGGTTGAGCTAACTGCCCGGAAAGCATGTTAGTTCTCATGGAGGGGTGAACTGTGATTGGAATTAGGTGTACACCGTCTTTGGAATTATGTGCTTTGGTGTAGTTAAGAAGTTTTCCTAGGGGGGCAGCCGGCCAGTTGATTAGGCACCACAAGGTTTCAATTTCGGTAATCCGATTAGAGATAAACTAACTTTTGAGTAGAATTGACAAATTTTGGAAGTAACGGTATAATTTAATGAGAAATACATAATTGATGCTTCGTAATAATGGAGTTTCGATTTTTCTAAGGGGGGAGGGGCAATGAGTTTTGTAGGGGGCCCTCCCCTCCCCTAACTACGCCCATCCCATGATTATGTGGAATTATTTTGGAATTCATTAGATAATGCCCCTTCATCTATTGTCTTCTACCTGGAAATGAAAGTGGAAGTGGAAATAGGTGTACACGATATTAGGTCGCGGTTCGCCCCCCTCGGTTCTCAGGTTCAACTCCTGAAGGGATGAATCCCCTCTGATATCGCAATATAAAAATATTTCTACTAATATCCTAGATTTTGTCCTAAAAATTAAATTCTTTCTCTCTTAAAAACATTAAATTTTAATTAAATACAAAACTTAAAAATTGACCTGGCTGAAAAAACCTAATCGAAATTAATTCTTGTGTTGTAATAATTTGGCTAGAGAAAAAGATATTTATAGAAATCAGAAGCGCTAGTTAACTGTGAAGTAAATGTATTATTCTTATGGGCAGCCCTTAACTTTCTTCCAATGGATGTCAGCAGGGATGAATACGCTTGATTTTACATGTAATTATAGATTCTATATATCTCGAAGAGATCTCACTCCTGGTTTCGGCAATATCATCAGGATTACAATGTTCAAACAATTTGAGGTTATATTTGCTTTTGACATTAAACATTTAAAGTACACACGAGAAATTCATCAAGGAAAACTTTTCATTACAACGACGCCTAGAATTTGTGTGAAAATCTATTAGTATTATTAAAATTAGAATTCGACTTTAGTAGTTTTAAGAAGTAAGATCTCTAACTTGTCACTCAACGTGAACGTCTTTTGAACGATATTACATGATCCATACCCAAATTATTTTAATTTGACATGATTCAATTAATAATTATAATTAAAAAAAAAATAATCTTGTTTTTCACTTATATTAGATGATATCCAATTAAATTAGTAAACCTTCATTTTGAAGCTTTTGTCTAATTTAATGAAATTTTGTTTTTTCTAGCAACTTGAAGATCGTCTTTTATTTGTATTGGATGGCTATGACGAAGCCATATCGACAAATTCTGCGACAAATTTAACAAATCCTTCTCCAGGATGTCTTGGTCCAGACATCTGGCCTTTGCTTGATGGACGTCTCTTTCCTGAAGCTCGTGTTCTTATCACGAGTGTACCATCAGCAAGAGCATTAGCTGATTTGCACGCTGTTATCCAAAGACGAATAGTCTTGTCGGGTCTTGCAAGAGATCATGTAGAAAATCTTGTGAGCGATTATTTTGGAAATCGTCAAACAGCGGAAGCAGATAGACTTTTGGACATGGTGCACGCTTCCCCACAGGTACATTATTTAGTCTTATACACCCAAAGATGTTAATTTTATATATATAGGGTGTTTCAGGAGGAATAGTAAATATTTTAGGAGGTGGTAGTATAGACGAATTGCAATAAAAAATGCCAAATAACATGTGTCCAATTTTTATTGAGTTCAGAGATACAGCTGTTAGTATGTAACCAAATATCGGCATACTCAGGGCCGGTTGTATGTCGCAAAGTAAATGCTTTTTACAACTAACTTTCACTTTCAGTGCCTGTCATCTGATTGGCCATCCCAATCCCTCCATTTACCATCTACCCTTTGTTAGTTGTAAAAACTATTTACTTTGCGACATACAACCGGCCCTCAGCATGTGTAAATACATACTGCATGTTTACACGCTACAGTACTGTAGACTTGGCCAACAAATCACAATGAAAACTTCAATGTAAACTATAGCACAACTTCACAATTTGAACATCAACATTCTAATGCTGACATTCGATAAATACACCCATAGCAACCGGTGTACCAAGGCACGAAACGAAAATGCATTGAACTCAGCTGTATCTCTGTACTCAATAAAAATTGAACACATGTTATATGGCATTTTTTATTGCAATTCGTCTATACTACCACCTCCTAAAATATTTACTATTCCTCCTGAAACAGCCTGTATATTATATTGCATTGGTCAGATTGTTGATTATAAAGATTGTTTCGGATGATGAAACCAGAAATTCATCCCTATGTCTTCTAAGGATCTAAGGAATCCCTTCTCGCTCCCGTCATTCCTGTGACATTTATTACTTTCATTCTTTCAAGACCCGCATCTGCAGGTATCTTCAACGCCGAACCAATCATTCAAATTTCTTTTTATTCTTCTTCTTTCACTCCGACTAAGTAGCAACATACGTTGCACCTTTTTGGTACAACATCTTCCATTAATAATATCTCTTGGCAAATAGAACTTTTCTAGGCTCGCTTTATTTGTCCATAAATTGAAAATATTTTTTCTGCTAGTCTCAACACAGGTATCTCGTACTTGGAAACGATCCCAGATGAAGTAATCAAAACGTCTCCGTCGGTATAATCTTATTTTACAAGGGTAGTTCTACTAATAATTGATATGAAGGACAACAACCTTAGTTTTGTATCTTACTTTATTTTTCGACTTAATTTCCTCAAATTTCAACCCACTAGGAATGAAGCTTCAAAAGCACTTAATCAAATGTCGCTGTCGACCTCTCTGAGTATGCGAACCAAGTTATTAATTGAATTACCCTCGTAGCTTTTTTAATTTATTAATAAATATATTTATTTGTGCATAATGTGGTTTTCATCAAAAAATTCTTATAAGTGATTTGAATTGTCTTATTATTTTTAGGTGCTGGCGCCTGTGGCCTGTGCTCCTCTTGGTTGGTTATTACTTTGTGTTTTATATGAAGAACTTGACGGCCAACTACCTGAGTCGACATTAGATTTACATCAGAGCCTTTTCAAATGCATGATCCGTCGAAGTTTATCTTGTCGGGGCCAGTCCCCTCCGGTGAGTTTCCTTAAATCAAACAAACTTATTTTTTTTCAAACACTTGCTTAAAATTAAAAATATTTTCTTCTTGAGAGTAGCAGAGTTGTTAACTTTTAAGAAAAAATCACTGAGGGTGTCCTCTATTTGATGCAAATAAACACGCGCAGTCGCGATTGAATGAAGATAAATCTCATTTTAACTTGATTCATTTATCTAACAACGAATATTAGATCTAGTATTTGTTATAAAGTGAATGGAATCAACTTGTCAAGAGAAAAAAGAAATAAAATATAAAAAAAAAGGCTGAAAATTAAGTCCGAACTTTAGAAACATTGGCAGGATTTAGCCCCCTGGAACATTGCCGTTAAGTTTTCTAAAAGAATTCCCCCCGCGCCTGCCACCGCTCCAAAAAGTACAAAAACACAACTTTATTGTAATTGAGAAGTGAAGGCAGCCCAAGGATAGTGAAAAATTTCTCTCGAATAAAATAGATCACTTCTCAATTAAAATTTCAACCAGTCCGTCTCTCTCCTAAGAGAAAATTTCTTTGAATATAACTTTATTATTTTTAATATAAAAGATTAATTACTGGTTACTTTGTATTAGTATATGCCTACTTTAAATAGTGCTAATTTATATGGATTTTTTATTATTGTTAATTTTACAATTTTCTTCGTTTTTCGAGCAAAAATAGCTCGTTCATATAACCAATCATCCCATGTTTAGTTAGTGATATAAATTTAGCAGCCACCGTTACTACCTATTTTTATCCAATTAAGTGAATATAGCTCGTAATCTATATGGGTTTTAATTTTATTTGAATCAGGCAAAACACATATAATGCTTTTAAACAAATGTGTTGTGAACCCAAATTAATTATTTAGAAAAAAATAAAATCTTCTTTTCACATTCAACTAGAAAATTACATTTATTAAATCTTTCTATATTTTCTGTGAGCTGCGGCCTATTCATGAAAGTTGTTTATGTGAAGGGGACGAAGAGTCATTAATATAAAATCAATATAAACAAAGAGGGCAATCGATGAATTGGTTCTATGAATCCCTGACGATTCAATTTTGTACACGTGCAAAGGAAATGCATAATTTATATAAAATTAATATAAATAAAGGGTGCAGCTAGCAACTTGGCTTTTTAGCTCCTTGACCAATAAGCCTATTCATAAGAATATTTACTTAAATAGGAAAAATAAGTTTATATAAAATAAAGGTATGGCCACCTGCAACCACGATGGGTCTTTTATTTAATTAAAATATTAATAAGAAGAGGAGAGATGGGCACCTATAAATAGGGCTACCAGCATGTGTTGAAGATATTCTCTCTCCAACACTTGATCTGTTAACATCACTTGTTGAATTTAGCCTTCAGCTAAGTACTTTGTAAAATCATACACGCAGTTGTACTTTTAACCATTTTATGAATAAATCACTTATAAATCTACCAATCTTCAACTTTACTTCACGTTGTTCGTGGTTGTAGCAACAATTTACAAAACCTTTACACCCTACATCGGCAGCCTCAACAAATGACAAATTAAAAGAAATTGATAAAGAGCCAAACCGATGTTAGTTCCAACATCCGCCAGGAAAGATCCCTAGTTGACACTGTGAGTAGAGAGCGTACATAAGAAAAATTTCCTTTGTAAATAGTTTTATACTAATTAAAAATAGAAAAATCTACTATTTGAAGTTTTCAATTTTTCCCTTTGCTAGCCTAAACTATCAGAATGCAAAATTTCAAGTCGCTACATTTTTTGCATCAAACAGACGACACCCTTATTGACTTCATTTAAAAAAACATATATTTAAGTTTACATTTCTAATAAATTTTTATTTTCATTATTTCAGGTTACAGCTGAAGTTCCTGGACACTGTAAAAAACTTTTGGCTGAATTTGGTCGCCTAGCACTCGCTTGTGTCAAACAAGATAGATATCAATACACTGATCAAGAACTTCGAACTTATTGCCGTGGCAGTGGTGCAAGTAGTGGTGGTAGTGGTGTGCTTGACGTCTCCGACCTCGGTTTCCTTACAAGAGGACTCACTTTTGGCCGAGGTGGAAGCGGAGGAAGCGCCGCTACTGGAAACGGTTCAATAACTGATAGAAAACGTAAAAGTGAACATTATACCCTCCTTTTACCAACATTTGCTGAATTTCTTGCCGCTTATTATATATCTTCTGTTGTCCATTATGCTAATATACTTCGTCGCGAATTGGAACTTTTGCCGCCCAGAGGAGAGCCTTCCACAATCTTAATATTGAGATTTTTAATGGGATTGCTTGGTCGTAAAGCTCACCTTGTTTTGGATAAATTGTGTCCGTTGGATTATCCAGTTCGTAGCTTGTTTGGTCTTCTCCAGGCCGCAGGACCAGGAGAGGCTAATGCAGCTGCTGTTTGTCGATTAGTTGGTGCTGGAGCTCCAGGGGGTGGAGGCGGTGGAGCAGGATCTCCTGCGCCACTTGTTCATACCTCCCCCTTAGAACTTGATGGATGGGCTCAGGTAATATTAATTATTATAATTTTCGTCCATAATGTATATTAATGAGAGTTTATAATGGGAATTAAGGAGAAGTTTTTAAAAATTTATTTTGAATTTGATATTTCTATGTGTAAAATTGGTCGAGGGGTGAGCCGCGATTGGAATTAGGTGTACACCGTCTTTGGAATTATTTGTAATTACTTTGGAATTCATTAGATAATCTATTGTATTCTATTGTCTTCTACTTTGAAATGAAAGTGGAAGTGGAAGTAGGTGTACACGATTTTAGGTCACGGATCACCCCTCGTTGATAAGTAATATGATTCAGTTCTATTGTTCTAAAACTGTTTACCTAATTATTGTGAATGTGCCTAATTTTGTGTATTTTTGAATTTCTGATGGTCATTGTTATATGTATTGTGTGTGTTGCCATGACAAGGATGTTATGGTTTTGTATAAATAAATACATTCTAAATTTAACATGGTGTCAGAAGTGGGATTCGAACCCACGCCCACATAAGCGGATAGGCATAGTAGGATGTTTTGGTACTTTAGATATGAATTAAGTTATGATGAAGATGTTATTTATAAAGGAACATCTGTTTTAATTCCATATAAATTAAGAAATTTTATAGTTAAAAGAATTCGTCTCAGCCACCATGGAATAGAAGCGTGTATAAAAAAGGCTAAAGATGTGTTATAAATTGTGTGAATAAATTTTTATAATTTTTCTAACTGATAAGACAAAGAATAATTGACCTATCAATGAGAAGTGTTTTGACCGCGCTTTATTTGAAAAAGATATTTTATCACGAGACTATTGCGGATTATGCTATTAAAGTCTGTGGAGTCTTTCAGTTGATTCGTGATTGAATCAAATGTAGAAAACATTCGGTTGTGTTATATTGGCCAGGAATGAACAGAGATATTGAAAAGTTGGTGAGCTCGTGTGAAATTTGTAATGAATATATGGCGAGTCAACAAAAAGAAGCACTAATACAATATGAGGTCCCTAGACTCCTTTGGGAAATACTAGGAACAGATTTATTTTGCATTGAAGATTGCATTTATAATAGTTGGTGATTATTACTCGGATTTTTGGGAGATGGAAAAATTATCAGTAACTACGTCAGGAAATATACAAAACCATAACACCCTTGTCATTACAACACACACAATACATATAACAGTCATTGGTAACAGAGATAAAGAAAAATAATTTATTTTAGACGAATGTGTGATGTAACTATTTGAAACCCTGAAAAAGTCGGCAAAGTCGATGAAAAATAAAAAAATCACACACAAACTTGTCCTTAATTCTCATTAATTATAATAGGATGTGTGCATAAAAACTTTAATACTAATCGATAGTTTAATTAAAAATAGTGAAAATTATGAATTATTTTTCTTTTTTAAAATCTTAAAAAAAAAAATTATGCCAATCAAAAATTGAAAATTCAAGGAAATGCAGAAACAATGTGTGTAATGTCAGGGATCTGTTTAGACTAGTGTTACGCAAACTTTTTGTGTCAAGGAACACCTACCAAATCAAGAAATTTTAAAGGTACACCAAAATAAAAACCAATGTTTATTTAATATTTATTTATTATTAAAATCAATATAATATGAAAAGATGTTTAATGGGAAATGTGACGCTGCTTAACTGAGCACAGGCAATCAAAATTTGGATCAACCGTTGATAAGACTGCTCGTATAATTCTCAGCTATGTGTAGGTGCATTATCTTCATAAAACTTGACATTTTCCGCGGCACACCTACTAATGACCACAGTACTCCAGTGTGCTGCGGCACACACTTTGCGGAACACCAGTTTAGATCAGTGGTTCTCAACCCTAAGGGAGGGGGGGCCCCCCCCATTTTAGTATTTCAAGTGGGGAATTACAAATTTCCAAATTCTTAAAGATCGTTTTAAAAAACAACCTCAGCTTTCTCATTGGGTAAATATTACTTATCTTTATCTCTAAATTAAAATATGATACCTTGTACTTTCAATATTAAAAGTATTCATTTTAAATAAAATTTTTGAGTTAGAAAATCCTGGAAAGGGGGGAAAATTGCAGAAGAGGTTCATTGGAAGAAAATAATTGAGAACCCTCTTCACTTCTATTTGAAAATGCACATATTATGTTTTTTGCACATATTCTATTAAATTAAGTAGTTAATATTCAGAACTAATAAATAATTATCATTTTATTAATTCTGCCTCTAAAATAGATGCTTCGGTCTGAGTCCTGTGCCTTGGAATCTCTTGAACTCGTCTTCCAATTAGACAAAGGCAGTGAATGTGAACCTCTGCTGGACCAATTCTTTAGTGCATTAGCCGCTAATGATAGTGTTCGAAACGTTCGAGTTTCTTCTTTGCTTGGCCACGAATTCACCCTTTCTGAAGTAGCCCGTCTTGCTTCTTACGTCCGCTTAACTTTGGCCAAGCCAAGACTTCACGGCTTTGAACTTGTCATTACCTGTTTAGAAGATGGAGCTCACGATCGGTAATTTTTTTAATAAATAAATAAAATAATATATAAATTAAATTCAACTGACTGAGTTTAATTCTTTGACAGTTTCCAATCTCTGGTAGAAGCGCTTTGTGAAAGTTTATCAAGAGGAAAGACTTCACCAAGTCTTAGTAAACTTGTGCTTGATTTAAATCTTGGAACAAGTCAAGTTGTTCAGGTAAAGTTTTTATTGTCTTTAAAATATCTTTACAGTAAACTTCTTAAATAACTCGTAATTAAATTGATGTTATATTTCTTACTTTCAAGGTATGTGAAGCATTAAGACACGCCGCCCACGTGACAGTTTTGCATCTACCCCATTTGGGCTGTGGACGAGAAGGCTTACGAGCTGTAGCTGGGTTGGTCCGAGCAAGGCCTCTTGTTGCACTCAATTTGGCAGGGAGTTGGGGGACCAGACGAGATGACCCTCCTTCTAGTAGCGGTGTTAGTGTTGGTAAGCCTATTTTAAAGAATATATTTATTTTATTATTCCTGAATAGAAAATCAATTCACTATTCCGAAGTGGTCCTCAAACTTATTATTCTCTGAAATCCTGAAACGGAAAAATCGCGGAACTTATTGGATGTTGTAAATTGAAATATTGGTCTTGAGAATTTTTTTTTTATTTAAGGGCCTCCACATCTCCCCTTATAGCCCTCCTATCCTCCAACTCAGGATCCGGTTGAGTGGCTCAGGGTGTGGCCACAGCAGAACGGTCTGAAACCTTAGTATGCTGCGACCAAGAATAAAATAATAATAATAACAAAAAAAAAAGGGAATACCGCATGTCGTCCAAATAATAAAAATAAATAAATCCACTGGGGAAAAAAAATAAATAATCAAATGAATAAAACAAAAAAATAAATAGAAATGTCACTGGGTTTGAAGAAATTTTTGTTAAATTATTTAAAAATAAATAATTTACAAAACAGATAAATAAATACGTAGATAGGAAGTTGCCGTAGTTTATTAATTATTATTATTATTAATTATTAATTAGGAACAAAAAATTTCTAAATACTCATAAAATGTTTATTCAGCAAGGCGAAATGTTACTGAAATAAACATTGTATAATTATTTAGAAACATTTTTGCTCCTAATTCCCAAGAACCAATATTTCAATTCAAAAGTATTTTTTACCATTTTTGTTTGATTATAGTAAAATATTCCTCGTTTGTACAAAGAAAGAACAAACGAGCCAGGAGTGTATAAAAATAAGCGGATAGAATTCCGCTATCTGGGAAGTAAAACCACATGGGGCAATCCAAAATTGCTCAAGTTAAATTGGAGTTTAATTCAAAATAAAAACTTGTATGCTTCTCCTCAATCAGCTTATTAAATTAAAATAAGTGCTGAAAATAATATATGGAGCATCGCCATGAACGGAAATGAAATCTGGGCGATTGGAGAGGCAGCAGAAAGAGATTGGAAGCCTTCGAATTGTCGTGCTACAGAAGAATGTTATATATAAAATAGGTTTTTAGAATTCCAAACTAGGAAGTTCTTGAAATAATTACAAAAAAGAACTGTGGAAAATCTGAAGAAGAGAAGAACTGTGGAAAATCTGAAGAAGAGAAGAGCTTAAATGATAAGCCATACGTTAAGAAACAGAGGATTGAATAGGTATATTTTAGAGGACGAAATATGAAAGAAAAGGGTAAGTTAAGATCTAAATTAGAATATTTTCTCCATTTAATAAATTAAATGGCATGTGGGACTTGAGGAAAATAAAAGAGTTGAGTGGCTGAAGGTGGTCGCGTCAAACCAGTCTTAGGGCCAGTTGTATGTCGGTTTGTAAAGTCATTGTTAAAGTTGATAAAGGGCAAAACCTTAGAATTCACCTTGTGCCCGGCGGGATGGCCAATCAGATGCAAGTGCGTGTCATCTGATTGGCCATCCGGCCGAGCACAAGGGGAATTCTAAGGTTTTACCCTTTGTTAACTTTAACAAAGACTTTACAAACCGACATACAACTGGCCCTTAGAACGGTATACTGGATGAAGAGAATAAAATAAATTTATTTTACGAAACACTGTTCCAGGGTATTCTGTACATATAATAAAATAATAATAAATAATAAATATTTATAAAATAATAAGATTTATTGATTTTTATTTAGGTTCTGGAAGCGGTGGCAGTTCTGGAGGCGTTTCAACTCTTCAGCATCCTGCTACTACGCCAGGAGGAGGAATTAGTCGCCCTGGAGCATCTTTATCTAGCAGCAGCGTCTCCCCTAAAGCTTCTTCCAGTTCATACTCATATTTCTCATCGCTACCTCGCGGAGTATTAGCACCAGGTTATAATAGTCTCAGCAGACCTGCTACTTTACCTAGGCAACCTCTTCAGCAAATTCTAGGTAATTTAATTAATTAATTATAAAATTCAACAAAATTATTATTTATACTTTGCAGTGAAAATATATAATTTTAAAATAATAATTATTATTGGTAGTACAGCGAGTGTAACGTTGTTTAATACACTATAAATCTTTATTTTTCTTATTCTTGTTTAGAAATGTCTTGAGGGAGTTGTTCCGCCAAATGCGTTTTCTTAGGATTTTTTTGAAATTTAGGCAGATTATTATTTAAATACTTCTGCATCGATTGGTGGCAAAACGAAATTTATGAACAATATAGTTCCGGAGATATTAAATTCCAAAGATAGAGTTTTTCAGACTCTTATACATGGCAATATATGGGATATCGGAAAATTTACATACTTATTTAATTATAATTAAGAAACCCTTCTTACCATTTTTATAAAAAACTAAACCAACATTAAACAATAACTAATACATATTTTAAGACAATTTTGATTCATAGTTACAACACAGTTTCTGAGATAATAATGAATAAATACTGAAAAATGTATAAAAAAAAATTTACAGTAAAAACAATTTGGCAACAGTGCATTTATTTATCCACCCAAAGATGTATAAAGCGCGGATGCGCTAGATTTTTTCAAAATTATAATTTTCATAAGGTGTAACGTAAGCGTTATTACTTTTGTTAAAAAATAACAAAACGATTTTTATAGAAATTTTTTAACTTCTAAAATGAATTTTATCTGTCATTTTAATATAAAAATATTCAATCTCTTACAATGGTGCCAGATTTGTCAAACGAGCACGGGATTGGCTAGAATCGGTACATAAACAGCAAAAAGTTTTGTGCTTATGTATTATGAATCCTTATTGTCTGTTTTATATACTGTAGCATTAACTTTTTGCTAGTATTGTCGCGAAACAACTAACTTAAGTTTTTTTTTAATGATAATTTAACATACCAAGCTTAAATATTTATTAATGTCCTTGTACTTTGTTCTTTAGATGGATACGGCAGTTACGGGAGTGCAGGCACTTCTGGATGCTCTGCAGATGGGAAAAGGAATAGTGATTCGGTGCTTTTTCAACGTCTCTTCCACCCTTTACCTTCATGTGATCCCCATGCCCACGCAGGAAGTGGATTTCATGATGTTTTTGAAGCAGTTAGAGAACCTGGCTGCAAACTTCGAAGCCTAAACGTATCAAAGTAAGTCTTTGTTTAAATTTATATTGAATATTTGAAAAAAAAATATACAAAACTAAAATATTCTTGATTGCAACACTTTATAACAACACAATTTACTATTCTCCTCTTCAATCTTGTATAACTCAAAAATTGAAAATGTAAAAAAAAAAACGAAAAAATTTCAATTTTATGAAAAGTGAGGAACGAAATTAAATCAAGAATTGCCCAAGCAAAAATGGGGTTTAACTCAAAACAAAAACTGCTATACTCCTCCTCAATCAGCTTAGAAAACAGAAAGTTGCTATTGAAGACATATGTATGGAGCATAGCCATGTACGGGTGTGAAACCTGGACAATTAGAGAAGCGGAGAGAAAGAGATTAGATGCTTTCGAAATGTGGTGCTACAGAAGAATGATGAATATCAAATGGATGGATAAAATTACAAATGAAGAAGTTCTTGGAAGAATCGGAGAAAGAAGAACCTTGTGGAAGAGTCTGAAGAAGAGAAAAGGTCAGATGATGGGGCACACACCGAGACATGGGGGACTGCTTAGGGATATCTTGGAGGGGGAGGTGGGAAAGAAAAGGGGAAGGGGAAGACCCAGATTAGAATATTTCAACCAAATAATTGGGGATATGGGATGCCAGACATTTAGAGAGGTCAAACAGCTGGCGGGGGACAGAGTCGAGTGGAGACGGATTGTTGCATCAAACCAGTCTTAGGACTGTATACTCAATGATGATGATTTATAAAAAAATGTATTGTCGAAGACATGTTTCGGGTCTAGTTGAACCCATCTTCAGTTATTAAAACAATGCAACTCTCCCCTCCATACAATTTATAATTTAACTTTTCGCACAAAACACATTAAAATGGAAATTACAATCAAAGAAACACAAATGAAAGTTAAAGAAAGAAAACAGATAATAAATATATGACTGTAACATGTTTTTTGTGTACCTATGTACAATTTTATATATATTTATATTCACTGGAGATATAAAGAGAATCAGAAATATGAAAAGGACTTGACCCGAAACATGTCTTAGACCAGAAGTGGCCAACCTGCGGCTCGCGAGCCACATGCGGCTCTTTGAAGGATTATTTGTGGCTCTCGATTTAGATTTCAAGACTTGAAATATTTTAAATCGTCTCTAGATTTTTTTCTGAATCCATTTGGAATTAACATACTTCAAGGTGAGTTTTCCATTTCTAGTATAATTATGACCCAAAAAGCATCTGGAGAATTATAATTAATAGAAGAAGATCAAGCTCTACATTTAAAATATAATTCGACGTCAATTTCCGAATTTTGGAAATTTGTACCAGAATCGAAGTATCCGGAATTAAAAAAGGGTGCTTGTCGAATTATTTCAATATTCGGAACAACGCACTAATGTGAATCATTTTATTCGACTTTAAAATTCGTGAAATCCAAACACCGATCAGTATTAACTAACCAGCATCTCAAAAAATTACTGAGAAGTGCTGTCACCAATTATTCACCAAATTTTAAAGAATTATCAAGAGAAGTGAAATAAATGTGTTTAATTTTTAATATTTATGTTTTCAATAAATATAATTTCTGTAAAAAAAAAATTTTTTAATCTTTTTTGCATACCTTTTAAATACGTATTTAATTGCGGCTCGCGAAACATTTCAAATTTTGAAAAATGGCTCGGACTATCAAGTAGCTTGGCCACCCCTGTCTTAGACAATAAAACATTTTAGAAATAGTAAATAGTTGTTTTTTTTTACATTTTCAATTTTTGAGTTATACAAGATTGAAGGGCAGAATAGTTAATTGTGTTGTTATAAAATATACAAGTAAGTAATTCAAATTTTTTTTTTAATTTCCGCAATACACTACGGTGCAAAAAAATCGAGCCACCAATAAAAACTTTATTAAATAGTAAATCATTTTTAATTGTTTTACAAGTAACCATACATTTACTGAACAGCGGCTTATTGCAAGTGTACTTGACACTTGTCGTTGGCTTAGTCCTTGATTAATTAGCCACACAATTTGTACTGCTTAAACTTCAGAAATATCCATTTTGTATATTTTATCTTTCTAACAATGATGCTTAATTAAAAATGATTCATTTTTTTGATATTTCAAATGGAATTTTATCTTATATTAAAACTTTATTTTTATAATTTATAATTTAAAGTGATATTGAGAAAGTAGGACAATTTGTAATTGTATCTTTTAATTTAATTTTACTTATTTTTACTATGAAATTCAAAAATTATCACCCATATTTATTGAATATGTTAGTTTAAAATTGAACAAATTATATGGTTATTTGTAGCAATTTTAAAAATAATTTCTTATTTAATAAAGTTTTTATTGGTGGCTCGATTTTTTTGCACCGTAGTGTATGTATTGATATTTTGAATGGTATGAAAAATGATGGAAATACATTAAAATTTATTAATTTTTATTCACTCAACGCCGACCTGTTTTTACATGGTTTATATTACTAGCTTCACCTGTATGTATGTATGTATTTATCTATGTATCAATGCGACTTTTGTTCTGTTAATTTCCGCAAACATTTCTCTATACCTACTCAATTTAAATGAAATTATATAAAAATAATAAAAATAAATACATTTAATTCTATTAAATTCCTCAAACTTTTCTCTATAAAAATAATTAAGACTGAAAAGTAAAAAAAAAAAATTATATTTTAAAAAACACGCTTCTAAAAAGTACAAAATAATGTTTTAAGGATTTAGGTGTCGGTTCTAGGTGAAACATTATAAGTAACTTATGAGGAGAATTTTCTAGGTTAGGTTTCACAAAAAGTGTGTGAAACCTAACCTAGAAAATTCTCCTCATAAGTTACAAAATAATGTAACACTTAATCAAAAAGCGTGGGGCACTTTGTCGAAATTAATTAAAAGTACATGTTTCTGCGCCCCACACTTTTTGATTAAGTATTACATTATTTTGTACTTTTTAGAAGCCTATTTTTTAGTTTTTTTTTTAAATATAATTTATTACGATTATAGAAAAGAGCGGATACTGTATCACCACATATTACGAAAAATTTCTTGAATTACAATAAAATGAATGGATGTTGATACTTTGGTAATTTTTGTGATTTTTTTTCAGATGCCTATTGGGCGTTGAGGATGCTGTATGTCTAGGCGAAACAGTTCGAAAATCTCATTGTTTAGATGCTCTACGATTGGAGGGTGGAACTCGGCTTGCCGAAGTTCTCCCAGTACTTTTAGGTCTTGCCGACAATACCAGTCTTCAATTGTTAGATCTTAGTTCCCAAAGACTTGTCCTTGACGATGGACCTGCTCAGCTGGTTTGTCAGGCGGTTGCCAAAAATGCAACTCTTCGCCTATTAAGTCTCGATGGGTGGACATTCCGAATTGAGGTAAAAATATTTTTTAGAGAAACCGACATTTTTCGAAAAGCCTTTCAAATAACATTTTAAAATTATCCTATTCGTTAATTTTCTTTCCTATCGTTAGAATAATGATTGTAATTTTAATATTAATAATTTAATCACTCCAAATAAAAAAGCAGCCTTTATTTTTATAAATTCTTTCAAGATTTTTCTTCTTCCATTCATTCAACCTTGAAAGAGTCAAAAAATATAATATAATTGAATATAAACAATTTATAAAAAAAGAAACTTTTTATTTTGATTCAATGAAAAAATATTTACTGTCAAACATCCCTTTCTTAGTTACTTTAAAAAAATAATCTTTAAAATTGAAATGTACATACAAAAGTAAACAGTATTCTCATCGAGTAAATTATAAAGATAATCCTTGTTATATGAATTGATGTGTTGCCATATATTCATTACAAATTTCACACGAGCTCACCAACTTTTCAATATCTCTGTTCATTCCTGGCCAATATAACACACCTTTAGCCTTTTTTATACACGCTTCTATTCCCTGGTGGCTGAGATGAATTTTAAGTATAAAATTTCTTAATTTATATGGAATTAAAACAGATGTTCCTTTATAAATAACATCATCATAGCTTAATTCATCCTACTATGCCTATCCACTTGTGAATTTTTATTTAGCCATCCCTCTTTAATTATTTTTCCTAAATCTTGGATGGTTTTATCTTCTTTACTGTATTTCCTGATTAACTCCATGATTATATCTGATACATTTATATCGACTCTTGGGTTAATTTCCTCAATCTCATTTACTATTTCTTCAAAATCTGAGAAATAAACTTCGAAATTCTCGCAAACTTTTTCTTCTTTTTCTTCCATCACTTTTCTGGATAACAAATCCGCTTCAAACATTTATTTTCCCTTTTTATAACATACTTCCAAATTATATCGTTTCAACTCCAATAAAATTTTTTGCAATCCCTTATAAAGGTTTTTTAAAAATGTAAATGTAATATGTATTGTACTTATGTGTTGCCATGACAAGGATGTTATGGTTTTGTATAAATAAATACATTCTAAACTTAACAATCCTCTAAAATTTACAGGCTCGTTTATTTCAGAATCTAATCTATGTAATCTACTTCTCACATATTTCTGATGACAAATTCAATAATTTTATTTATTTTTTTGGGGGACAGATTGATAATCTGAAAGATCTTTTAGTCTATAATAATAATAATTCTTTATTCTCTAATTTAATTTATAATTGTATTTAGAAGAGACCTCATTGTGGAGGAATAATGACAAAAAAAATATCCAGCTAGTGGGTGTTGTGATTATTAAAACTCCGAAAAGGGACTTTTTCCAGTTTTTCGCTTATATCTCTGAACAGTCCATATTATAAATAATCGTCTTATAGTAAATTAAAGAGAATGTACTTTCGAGTCGATTCATTGGTCCAGTAGTTCGATTTTTTATGGGGATTCAAAACAACCCTGATCACTTTTGAATATTCAAAATTCGTATTTTTTTCGATTTTTTCCCCCATAAAGAAGGCAATGTTTTAGACAGTTCACTTACATTTTAACTAGATTAAATACAATTAAAACAACATCTAATTATAATGTTAAATTCGTGCCATAATGAGGTTAAAGCGAAAAAATCCGTAATGTTTTTTGCAACAATCGGTTATTCCTTCATATCAAATGAAAACCACTCATCCTAGAAACTTGATTCCATTCACGCTCTTTACTTAACTTTAAATTTGAGAGATAGATAGAGTCTGCCTTGTAGGGGCCCTCCCCCCCCCCGTGTATACACGCCACTGAGAGATTAGCATACGATAAATATCAAACATTGATATAATATCTACTAATAATAACCCTAAAATTCGGCCACGAATTATTATATTAATACTTGTTGGTTTGTGTTCCAGGAGGAAGCGTCCCTTCCAGTATTTTTAACATTTTTACAAAAGACATCTGTCCGAGATCTTGTTCTCACCAATTGCCGACTTCACTTAACTTTCCATGATGGACGATTAGCTCGTCTTGGACGCCACGATGATTCTGCAGCTGAGTTGCTTCTGTCACTTCCCGACTTCTCATGTCCTTCCGTTATCTTTTTACGATTAGGCGGATTTCAGGTTTATAATCATTTCTTTAAGTTTATTTTTGCTATGGATATAAAATTGGATTAGAAAAAATGACAACCTTATATCAAATTTTTTATTATTATATTTAACTTTAATTTCAGAGATAATATTTCATCTTTATCTGAAAAATACATACAAGATTAACAAAAATAAATAAATGTAATTGAGTAGATATTGATGAGGCAGTCTAAGATTTTCATGTCACATTGGATTTTTTTTACGGACCTTCCAAAATCCTGAAGAAGAAGGGAATAAGCCTCCGAAACGTTGGTTCTTGAATAAAAAAGAGTTTAAATTACCTCTTTTTAATAAAAGCTTTTATTTTGGCGAGAGTAGACTGGCTTTCGGCTAAGGAAGAACAAAATATTTTCAATATCCACGCGATTTGACCCCAAGAAAAATAATATTTATGATTAAAAAAAGACTGATGATGAAGGCCAATCCTTCGAAACTATAGTCTCAAACAGATAAATAATATATATATGTGTGTATGTTTATTTGCATCAAACAGAGGACAACCTCTTTGTTTCTCTATATATCTCTCTTTTTTTTTGAATTTTGGACTACTTCATCAATATCCACTCAATTTAAAATAATATTTAGTTTTTATTAAATTATAAAATAAATTTCTAGGCTGGTGTATGTTAATATATTGTTATTTTTAGGTGACTGTAAATGAGAGACTTGCCCTTCGAGGTCCACACTTATTGCCATTTCTCAAGGGTTTTACTCATTTAAGTGATCTCGACCTGAGTCTAGACAAAGCTTCAGGCTCGAGCGGCGGAAGCGGCGCAGGAAGGGTCGGTCCTATTTCAGGATCCGGACTGATTGATGATAAAGCACTTGTTACATTTTTCCAAACTCTTGCCTCTAGTTTTCGTACTTTGCAGAGTCTTCGAATTAGTCACTGGCATATCAGGTTTGTACAAAATAATTTTTAATAACCCAATAATAAATAAGTAAGTTAAGGTAGTTGTTTCGCGACAATACTATCAAAAAGTTAATGCTAGAGTATATAAAACAGACAATAATGATTCATAATTCATAAGCCCAAAATTTTTTTGCTTTTTATGTACCACTACTAGCCAATCCCGTGCTCGTTTGCCAAATCTGGCAACACTGTCCGAGTTTGTATATATTTTATCCCAGAAATTTCAGATAAAGTACATTATAAAGGTCGATTTATAAAACACAAAGTTCTTAATAAGCGATTGAAAGCTGTTGCGACAATGGATGAAGCGAAAAAACGTCAAAAAAGTACTAAAGTTAACCCACTTTTTAGGTTAAATAAATGCGTTGTTGCCAGCTTGTTTTTAGTCTAAATTTTTCATTATACATTTTTCATTATTTATTCATTATTATCTCAGAATCTGTGTTGTAACTATGAATTAAAATTTTCTTAAAAAATGTATTAGTTATTGTTTAATGTTGGTTTAGTTTTTTATAACAATGTTAAGAAGAGTTTTTTAATTATAATTAAATATGTATGTAAATTTTCCGATATCGAGTATAGTGCAATGTATAAGAGTCTGAAAAACTCTATTTTTGAAATTTAATATCTCCGGAACTATATTGTTCATAAATTTCGTTTTGCCACCAATCGATGCAGAAGTATTTAAATAATAATCTGTCTAAATTTCAAAAAAATCCTAAGAAAACCCATTTGGCGTAACAACTACCTTAAGAGCTTTAAAACTCAAATAAGACGAAACGTAAACTAATTTTATTTTGATAAATTAAACTCCTAATGCCTAAAATACTTGCGAATTCATACAATAAATAATAATTTCCTTGATTTTTTCTTTAAAAATAAAAAAATTCTTTGAATTTTATTTGGAATGAGCATTATAGTTCTTAATCGACTAAATATGTTCTTGAAATTACTTTTTGCTCAAATTTAATATGTAATATTTCATAATTTTAGATTAGAAGAGGCAGATCGAACTCTAAGACAAGTGGGCAGGTCCCTTAAAACTTGTTCACTGAGTTATCTCCGTGCAAATGGCCTAATTGTCTCCGATGGAACTCGTGGAGCCCCATTGGAGCATCTCTTTTTACAGGTATGTAAATTTTCTCAATCATGATGCCATATTAGATAATTTACAATTCTAAAGATAATTATAATATTTTAAAAGATTCTTTTTAAGTTACATATTTTCTACATCGATGTACAGGTATCCTTCTTATTTGGGACTATTGCCTATTAGAAAGTCTTTAATTATTATAGTTGGTGTCACCAAATTTGATTATAATCTTCAACCCACACTACAAGAGGGGCTGTGTTTCCTGTTCATACAATCAATTAGTTAAATCCATTCATTAATAATTTATTAATCTAATTTCTAAATTATTTATAATATAAAACTTTTCTCTAAAATTATCCTAACCAAATTGCTTAACTTTATATCGATTAGAGAGGGGCAGCAAGGATTTAGGAAAAATCGATCAACAACAGATGCTATCTTCATCAATTGAATTTAACAACCCGGCATATCTTTGCTTCTGGACCTTACCAAGGCCTTCGATAGAATAAAATTAGAAGACATAATTGATTGCCTTAGAGAAAGAAAAGTTCCAGACCGAATAGTAAAATTAATAAAAGAACTAAACTCTAATAACAAATCAAGAGTGAAATCAAACAACCAAATAACGGGGTTCATAGAAATAAAAAAAGGGGTGAGGCAGGGTGATTCGCTGAGTCCTATACTTTTCAACCTGATCATGGACAAAATAATATCAAGTTTACCCAGGCAACTTGGATATAACATGGGAGGAACTCCAATACAGGCAGTATGTTATGCTGACGACGCAGTTTTAATAGCGGATAGTGAGAAAACCTGCAAAAGATTTTAATTAAATTCGACCAGACGGCTAAAAAACTAAATATGGAAATCTCTTTAAAGAAGACAAAATCCCTATCAATCTCTAAAACAAAACAAAAGTGTGAAATAAAACTAGGAGATACCATATTAGAACAAGTCTCCAAATTCAACTATTTAGGAGTAGAAATATCGAGCAATAGGAATTTGAGATAAGAAGTCAAAACTCAAGTGACTAAAGGAGCCAGAATATCCGACTGTTTGAACAATTTAATATGGCGAAACAGATATATGTCAGCGGAGAGCAAAGTTCGCATTTATAAGACCAGCGTGCGCCCAGTGTTGACATGTGCGGCAGAGACAAGGGCAGATAAAATTCCACCCAATAACTTCTCAGAACAACCGAGATGAGGATAATTAGAACCATACAGGAGAAAACACTAAGAGATAGAGTCCCCAGTGAACATTTAAGGGAGATAAGCGGCATACTAGATATAGTCGACTGGGTCGGTATTAGAAAAAGAGAATCCCATGTAGATCGTATGGGAGAGGACCGATTGGCAAAAGTAGCAAAAGAATGTCGTCCCCAGGGTGTAAGAAGCCGAGGAAAGCCAAAAAAAAGTTGGAAAGCTGGCCTAAATGCACATCCTCGCTAAAAATCGAATGGAACAACGTCCTTCATTTGGACA
Source organism: Forficula auricularia (assembly GCA_024734495.1). Lineage (NCBI taxonomy): Eukaryota > Metazoa > Arthropoda > Insecta > Dermaptera > Forficulidae > Forficula > Forficula auricularia. The sequence goes on along the minus strand of JALMQS010000153.1, from coordinate 15,424,442 downwards.
AACAGGCGCAGGCCTATTAAGAAGATTAAGAAGATAAAACATATTATATGTATTATTGTTGTACATAATTATCATTTAATATTACTAAATAATTATGTGGCAAAAGAGTGAGGTCGCGGTTGTTGGTTAGGATACATTTCTAGCCTAAAAACGGGAACAGTGCTGAGTTGGATTGATACACACTTTTATTTTTGTGAACTTTATTAGTTGATATAAAAAGTGCTAATAGCTAGGAAACTTTTAGAGCATTTAATTGCTGCCAACTAGAAACCATAATTTTATTGGAACTTTTGAAAATTATATTTAATTGAAAAGTTCTTATTTTGCCGAAAGTAGTAGAGTTGTTGATTCATAAAGAGAAATAAAGAGGTTGTCCTCTGCTGTACATATATGTGTGTATGTTTATTTGCATCAAGCAGAGGACAGCCCCTTTGTTTCTCTTTATGAAAAAATTATATTTCTTAATTGAGGCGTTCAAAAGTAGAGTGGACCATCCCTCTTTTGGTTTTGTATGAGAAATCCATCAAAATAGAGGTACCTATATCATAGAGTAATATAGAGTGGAAGGCTCGATAAGGAGCCAATCATAGATAAAAGGTTTTAAATATTTGATTTCAAATTATCAATTAATTTTAATAATTTTTTCTTTTTTTTTAAATGTTAAAATTTTTTGTAGTCTCTTGGTTGAATTTTCAAAACAGATTTTGAATGTAATATAATTTGTATCTTTTATGCTCCCGGGGAATATGATTCTCAGAGCAAATTAAAACCTATCTATCTATCTCTCTCTGTGTATGTATTTCCATCAAGCAGAGGACACCCTCTTCGATGATTAATAAAATTTATTTTTAGGAAACATTTGGATTCACAATAATAACTTATCTCTTTGCTATTGTTTTCAGACTGCGGTAGCTAACTTGAGTTACCTTAGCTGGTTGAGCTTTGTGGGTATCTCTTTAACCCCTGGTCAAGCTGCAACCCTTGGCAAATGCATTCGAGACCGATTTCCAGGCACTGCTCTGGAGTTGAGCGCCAAGGACTGCGGAGGCGCTGATGCCCTTAAAGCTCTCGTTGCGGCCCTTGAGGAGGGAGGAAAATTGGAGGTGACATATCACGGGGGCAGAGCGTGTAATTTGCGCATCCAACGGTTGCTGAAAGGGGACAGGAAGTTGAAAGGCAAGTTCCGACGATTCACTTCCTTGAAAGAATAATGCACAAACCGGGTGGGCCTGATAGACGCACAAAAATCACTGGAAATTATTAGTTCCACATTTTGATATCAATTTTTCATTGGTCAATTTGTTTGTTTATCCATAACAAATTTCTAAATATTTTATAAATCAATTTTTTAACTATTTCTATTGAATACGTCGAACACTTTTTCTATTTTTCATGTACATACAACAAATTATTCATGGTATTTTATAATTTTAATCTCTTTGATAGGATTTATAAATTTTATTTATTATTTTCAAATTAAGGGCCAGCTTGGTATTTTAATTATCAATTAAATGAAAATAAAACATTTCTTTGCTGAGATATTGGCCAATATTTAAATTTGATTGAGACAAAAAAACAAAAATTCACAATTTCAAAAATCCTCAAAAAATTAAAATTATTACAATCAATTAAAAATATTTAAAATAATCTAAATCATATTGCGAGGACATAATGGCTCCTCTTCATCTATTCCCTTTTAAAAAAACAATTATATTAATTATTATTTTAACAATTCTTAAAATTTTTTTAATTTCTTGGATAAACGAAACAATTTGTATATTTTTGATTATTTAAACTAATAATTTCTAATCTAATAAATGTTTTATTTATTTACTTATAGTATTTATCTGAATTAAATAAAAATTATATTTAATATATTATGTAGATATATAATGTATGTTTGTGTGTATATTTTATGTTACTAAGGGCCAATTTCACCAACCACGATTAATTATGTTAGAATTTTTTTTAATCTGAACATTTCTATTATTGCGTTTCACCAATGCAGTTTAATAAGTTGATCGGGTTAATAATGATGTCTTTGAGATTAAATATATACAAGCCAAATGTTGACGGCCTAAATCATTAGATTTAAACCCCATAAAGCTACGAATAAAATAGTTCTCCAAAAAGTTTCTTACAAGATTCGACTGATGATAAGATTTTAAAAGTATATACGATACTCGATATCTCATCCTAAATTAAATAAAAAGTGAAATTAATATTTCGTTAAGCACGATCATTTCAACTTTAACTTAAGATGCACTTTTACTTAACCTAGTTCTTTCATAAATGCAAAAATTCAAGAAGTCTTTGAAACTTGGAATATAAGTCATTAAAAGCATAATACACATACTTTTAAAATTTGAAGACGATTTACCACACCAAACATGGAATAATAAAAATGACATTTTTTACATAGGGTGGATAGGGAAAGAAAGGGTGGAGATATGATCATTATTTTATTTTTTTTCATTGAAGGACTTTCACCATCTTGATGAAAAACTAATATTTGTTAGAATAATATATTCGGAGTAACTTAAAAAAAAAATTGAAATTATTTACTTCTTAGTTTTGATAAAAAAACAAAAAAAAACATATTTGGGCGATTATTTTTGTTGGAGGGGATATAAGCACAATGGCTTGGAAACGATTCGGCAAATATGTGTTGTATCCATATAGAGATTTCGTAGTGTGAGTGGTACAGTCACGTTAAAAAAACATAACCTAAAATTTTAGTTCCATTCATATTTATAGAGTGGTTACGAGGCTAAAACTTTTTGTGTGGATTATCGCGAAAGAACCTCCTTAAGTAACATTTTTTTTACAAAGTACACAAGATACCAAATAGTAAAGTTGATAGAATAAAAGCCTAAAAGGTCATTAACTTGGTTTAAAGAAGCTTCCAAATAACATGGCATTCATATAAGAGAAAAGTAAAAATAGAAAAAGCAGTTGAAGTACTGAAGAAGAAATAACAAAGAAATGATTAAAAAAAAAATTATAAAAATAATAATAATAATATGAAGTAATATGAAAAAACAAACAAATGAAGTTTTAAAACATAGAGAATAGAGTAATGATTTGAACTTTTTAATTACTATTCAATAAAATAAAGATACCTAACAAATTCAAAAATGTGTATGTCAAGATATACCTAGACTAAGGTGCAAAAAAATCGACCCACTAATAAAAACTTTATTAAATAGCAAATTATTTTAAAATTTTTTACAAATATTCATATAATTTGTTCCATTAACTCTTAAACTAACATATTCAATAAATATTGTTGATAATTAAATTAAATTAGGGAACGAAGAAAAGATTTTTAAATTATAGACAAAAGGATCAGACGGGATTCGAGCCCGGGATCTTCGCATGCGCGCTGCGAAGCCTTTATAAGAGCCTTAGCTCTTATCCTCTCGGCCACCGCTCCCCTAACCCAAGCTGATACTTAATGTCTATATGAATTTGGAATTTCATTTGTATTTAATCTTTTAATCTCTTCCTCGTTCATTTTTCGCAGCTCTGTAGTTGGCTTGGCTAATTAAATTGTTGACAATTTTTGAATTTTATCAAAAAAAATAAGTGAAATTATTATATATAAATTAAAAGATACAATTACAAAGTATCATACTTTTTCAATATCACTTTAATTTAAATAAAGTTTTAATAAAAGTTCAAATTCCATTTGAAATATTAATAAAATGAATAATTTCGAATTAAGCATCATTCATAGAAAGATAAAATATATAAAATGGATATTTCTGAAGTTCAAGCAGTTCAAATTGTATGCCTAATTATTCAAGGGCTAAGTCAACGACAAGTGGCAAGTAGCAATAATGTCAATAAGCAATAATTTCAATAATGTATGGTTCCTTGTAAAAAAATTAAAAATGATTTGCTATTTAATAAAGTTTTTATTGGTGGATCGATTTTTTTGCATTTCACTGTATATTTATATACTGTATATACTCTAGAATAAATAGCTGTTAATAACCTATTCTTTTGTGGTCTTTTTCCTCTAGTTCTGCCTTGGATTTAATGTACATATATTAAAACTATTTTTTTTTATTTAATATCATTATTAATACATTCAGCCTCTTTCCATTAATTAAATTCTCTCTAAATTCCATTTATTTTATTTGTTATTTGATATGTTCTTTGCAAAATTTGAAAAAATTTCAATCAATTTGCAGTTACCCCCACCCAAAAAAATATTTGAAAAATTTATTCTTTTTTTTTTTAATGATATTGATGTGAGAAGGAGATACACCAAGAAGGTGCATCCCCTAAAGGCCTGTATGGGATGGCCCCTCCATCGTGAAAAGTACAGAGTAGAAGGAAAGAAGCCGGGATCACGAGCCAAATCTCAGAAAGTTAGATACAATCCAATTTACTAAGTATGATGATCCGATTTAATTTTTAAGAAAATAATATTGGTGAAACGCCCCTAAAAAACAGAATTAACATTTCGAGAATATCACTTGATTGAGATCTACATAAGTCAAATTAAATGAAAATTAATCATGTTTAGTGAAACTGGCCTTAACTTCTATAATAAATAAGGAATTACCCGTAAATTTATTATTCAATTTAGGGACGTATGATATCAATAAATACTTTTTAATCAAATATTTCAATAAATCCTTAATGCTTGCTATTATTTTTTAAAAATAAATAAATTAAAAAAAAAATTAACTTTCACCAAATCAAATTTTGATTTGCTCAATTTAAATGATATAAAATTTGATTTGATGCTTCATTTTGTGGTTTAATGAACTCTTTCAAAGAAATTGAGACTGATTGAATCCCAATTTTCTATGAATTAGAAAAACGTTGAAAAGATTGAAATAAATTAGAATTAGGGAGAAAAATAAAAGTAAACTGCTTCGAGGGCGTTGTTTGAAATTTTATTAAGCCAAGTACAGGAACGTCCGCAATTTTTAAATTAAAAAAAAAAAAGTAGAGCTTCCAAGTTTTTTACAAATAAAAAAAAATTTACAAATAAATTTTCACAAATTCCTACCAAAGATAGTGGATAATATATCAGTTAAAACAACAAATCGTTATCCATACATTTTTTTTATTTTTATTAATTTTTCGTTCATTTCATTTTTTACTATTCACTTTTTTTTTTTACTTTTATTATTTTAAATATTTAGATTTACCTACTTATATAAAAACTTGTTAAAAACTATGTTGAACGTTGTTATATTTATAAGCAAATGTTTGTTAATTTATATAAAAAATATAGTTATAGTAATAGATTCTTTATATTTTTAATTAGGATAGCGAATATTTTTCTATTTCAAAATATTTATTATACAAATATTAAAAAAAAAAAAAACTATGATTTTATTATACTTTTAAGTCAAGTTCAATAAAGACTTTGTTTAATATTTAATATAACTGTAGATTTTAAATAATATAACAATATTTTTACAATAAATAATAAATCTCCATAAACTAAAAAAAAAAAAAATCTTTTTCAATAATTAAATATTAATTTAAAAAAACACTGTATAAATAAATATTAAAAATTAAGTAAAGACCAATAATAAATACCCATTGTAAAAAATAATAATAAAATAAAACAATAAACAAATAAACTAAAATGTATATCAATAAAAAAAATGTAATTTTTTTTTTCATTTTTTATAGAATAATTATAAAAAATATAGTAAATAAATATCAAAAATAAAATTGTGTCTTAAATAATAAACAAAATCATTGTAGAATTTATTGCCTATTTGTTAATATCAGTAATGAAATAGCCCTTATGGTTGTGAAAAATATCCGAATCGTCTGTTAATTAGCCGAAGAATATAAGGGATTGGTTTAGGGTACGTTTCGAATTGCTTAATAATAATAAAGATGCCATAATAGTATTTTGATTGACTTTAAGAAAGTGTGAAACAGAAAAGAATTTATCAAAACAAACATCTTGTCCAATAAAGAAACTTGAAATTGGGCTCTGCTCTCAAAATATATAATATATTAACTTGCCTTAATTTAAGCAGTGCGATCACGGTCGTTCCGATTGATATTTTAAGCTCTCTCTTTATAAATTTATAATTAATATCACCAATAACCTTTGTTCATTTCGAGGCTATAAAAACAAAAACAATATCCGTGCTTAAGGTAGTTGTTTCGCCACAATACTAGCAAAAAGTTAATGCTAGTGTGTATATAGAACAAACAATAAGGATTCATAATTCATAAGCCCAAAACTTTTTGCTGTTTATGTACCACTACTAGCCAATCCCGTGCTCGTTTGCCAAATCTAGCAACACTGTCAGAGCTTATATATATATTTTATCATAGAAATTTCAGATAAAGTACATTATAAAGGTCGATTTATAATACAAAAAGTTCTTAATAAAAGATTGAAAGCTGTTGCGAAAATGGCTGAAGCGAAAAAACGTCAAAAAATGAACTAAAGTTAACCCACTTTTTAGGTTAAAGAAATGCGTAGTTGCCAGCTTGTTTTTAGTGTAAATTTTTCATTATTTATTCATTATTATCTCAGAAACTGTGTTGTAACTATTAATTAAAATTTCCTTAAAAAATATATTAGTTATTGTTTAATGTTCGTTTAGTTTTTTATAACAATGATAAGAAGAGTTCCTTAATTATACTTAAATATGTATGTAAACTTTCCGATATCTCTTATAGTGCAATGTATAAGAGTCTGAAAAACTCTATCTTTCGAATTTAATATCTCCGGAACTATATTGTTCATCAATTTTGTTTTGCCACCAATCGATGTAGAAGTATTTAAATAATAATCTCTCTAAATTTCAAAAAAAATCATAAGAAAACCAATATGGTGAAACAACTACCTTAAAGGTGTTCCGAATTGATAGGGCTCTCAGCACGCTTTTCAATTCGGACTGGCCGATAGCGACGTGAGCAATCACACATTTAGAAACGCATCCTTATTATTACAAACAGTGACGTATCTTGATCGGTTCTTTGCAAAATTTTATTTTTGGGTCTAATTTTTTACTGGAAAAAATTAATCAAACAATTATTAATAAAGCACATTAGAAAAAGTGGATCTAAATTTTCTTTTGGAGATAGTCTAATCAAATTTGGACTATTTTTTTGCCTTACAACATTCATAATGTAAATAACTATTGATTAGAACTAGTACTTTGGGTTTTAAATAGAAAATCTTGATTAATTTGTTATTTACCTAATAAGTCGTGAAACAATCTCCCAATTCGTTGATATAATTTATATACCTATATCTATACATACTTTTGAAATTATTTATTTACACTTTAAATACATAATTATACAAATTTTGTATAAATTTATCAACTGATAATTTTTCATTTTAAAATACAATATGCAGTAAAATATACAGAACTCAAATAAAAAGACGAACAATATTACTTTTAAAAATTTTAAATATAAAATACTAGGTAGGTTTTTTTTAATGCAATCGAATGCAAGAAGGGGCGCACCAGTAAAGATGCAGCCCCTATGGATCTCGAAAGAACCTTGCATTACCGAAGAGAAGGGAAAGTTGATTAAGTGAGAGGGTGGAGACGTAGGTGTTTATGCACTCGGGTTTTGAAGGTTTGAAGATTATAAGTGCTGGGAAAGTTGGAGGGTGGGAGAGAGTTCCAGTTACTTGAGGTCATGGGGATATACGTATTGGCGAATGAAGTGATCCGGCACTTTTCTAATTTGACCGCGAGTCGGCAAAATGCGTGCTACGCGTAAAGCAAGCTTTGGGGGAAATTACCGATTTTATTTCATCAGAGCACCTGTCGTGATAGTATCTATAAAAAAGGAAAAGGGCAGAGACATTTCTTCGATCAGCGAGTCGAGGGAGTCGGTGAAGGTAGAATCGTCAATTATCCTGACGTTTCACATAAATAAAAGATCAGATGCTTGTTTAGCACGACTCTATATATATTTCGGGTTATAAGCCCATCTTCAGTGGTTCACAAAGGACACAGTGTCCTGTAAATGTGGGCTTATACCCCGAAATATATAAGAGTCTTGCTAAACAAGCATCTGATCTTTTATTTATGTGAAATCTACCTAGTATTTTATATTTTAAATTTTAAAGTTTTTAAAAAAAAAAATTCAAAAATTTTGTTTACTTTATTTAAAATATCACTTTGTTGAGTTGGGGATATTTTTTTTTTTTATTATTTCCTAAAGAATACAAATTATATTTCACTTTGGTCATGCAAAAGCAAAATTAAATACCTATATACTAATAAAATAAGTTGATAAGTTTTTTTAATCGTTTTTTTTAACATCTCCGTCACATCATTTTTTTATTTTATCTATTGGTTTTTCAAAAATGTGTTTTTATTTTTGGTGTTTGTTTTGAATATCATTTACATAAATATATACTAGCTACTTATTATATTTTTTTAATTATCAGGAAATATTATTAAAAACATTTGTCACTTTTCCATTACTATCAACAAGAGGTAGATAAAAGCTTAGACAAGCTTAGGGCCAGTTGTATGCCGGTTGGTAAACTCTTTTTAAACGTTGACAAAGGATAAAACCATAGAGTAATATAGAGTGGGAGGCTACCGTATATCGAAAAAGCGCTCTCTAGCGACTTCAGGGCGAAAACTCTTAGTTTTTAAGAGCTATCCATGATCATAGAACATTCAAAGTCTTTGTCATAGATAAAAGATATATACTCTTTATGTTATATATATATATGAGCGCATTTTTTACTCTTGATAATGTCACCAAAATTTGTCCCGAAGAGAACGATTTCCGCCATTTTATTTCCCAATGGTTTCGCCCTGGACTCGCCAGAGAGCTCTGTAACTCGTATACGCTAAAATACATTGGCTCCTTATGGAGCCTTCCACTCTATATTACTCTATGGGTAAAACCTTAAAATTCACCTTGTGCTGGCTGGGATGACCAATCAGATGAAAGTGCCTGTCATCTGATTGGCCGTCCCACCCGGCACAAGGTGAATTTTAAGTTTTTACCCTTTGTCAACGTTTAAAAAGAGTTTACCAACCGACATACAACTGGCCCTTAGTAAGTTGATAAATCCAAGTATAATAAAGTCTTTATTTAGTAACATGAACATTAATATTTATACTCTCACTTGATGTTCAAAGAGTCTTAGAACTACATGATTATTTTACCCCTTGACAGTTGACTGTTTTTGTCTTCTCAAATGAAAATAGTCCTAAACGTCTTCATTTCTTAAATACAAATCAAATGTTGGCGGACGTTCTTGTTTATATTCTATAAATTTTTTCTTATTACTTTAATCTACATATCCTTTGCTGTGTCCATTTTTCCCATTAGATTAACTAACTATATGTGAATTATGATTGGAGCTTGACGATATAATTAATTTCTTAAAATTTCGTCCAACTAGGTGGATCTGCTCCTTAAGGGCGAAGCCCTCCCCTCACTGCCTCAACCCATTTGCATTTCTCTAAAACAAGCAAAAAAAAGGTTTCTATTTAGATATTAATTTTGAAATATATTAATAAAAAAATAAAAAAAAAAAATGAATCCTTGTATATAAAAATTCAATGGAAGCTATTCCAAAAAAAAATAAAATATATATATATTATAAATATATACATACATATACAATATATACTTTTTATAAATCTTATTTTTCAATGTTTAGGAATAGTATTGGATATAAAAATAATAAAATAATAATAATAATAATAAATATATTAATAAAAATGACCAATATATTTCAAAGTTTATTGTATTTATAAATATTAAGAGATATATAAACACGAACAAAAAATATAAATTATACGAAAAAAAAATATATTTGTTGTAAAGTATATATTATATATAAATAATAAATCTTATTGTCTTTTGATGCAAAAGGAAGGAAGGATGGGAAAATCCTGTTCCTACAAAAATGTAAATATCATGAAATCATTTTTGCTTCTTTGATTCTTGAAACTTTCTCTCGTCAACGATTTGTAAATGAACTTAGATGTATAAATGTTTGGAAAAGTATGACTTGTATTTATTAAGATTTAAACGATTAGTTGATTGAAAACCGAAACTAGACCAGCTAATTAATAATCAAAAGCATGAATTATATATAATAAAAAATTACTTAATAATGATAAAGATGCTATAAAGAATATTCTGATTGCCTTTAAGAAAGTGTGAAACAAATCATTGATAAGGAATTTATCAAAACAAACATCTTGTCCAATAAAGAAACTTAAAATTGGGGTTTGCTCTCAAAATTTATAATATATTAACTTAGATTAATTTATAATTCTAGTGTTAATTTTTCTAAAATATATTATTAAATTTATTCCAAGTTATAAATAATAATTAAATAAAATCAAGTGATTCGATACTCCACGAAGGTGTAATGAAATTATAAGTGTACTCATAAGAATAGGTTTTTTTTAATGAAAATGATGAGAGAAGGAGTTACACCAAAAAGGTGTATCCCTAAAGGCCTGGGTTGGGCCCTCCATCGTGAAAAGAAGAAGACGAGGGAATTTTATGGGCTGGACAGGGGTCGAAAGTATCTGTGGATACGGGTCTTAAACAGCTGAAGGTTATAAGTCGCGGGGAAGACGGTGGCTGGGAGCGAGTTCCAGTCTCTGGAGGTCATAGGGATAAATGAGTTGGCGAAAGCGCTTGTTCGATTTTTATCCAATTTGACAGCGAAGGGAGGCTGAGCGTTCGAAAACCGCGTGTTTCTCTTAAAGAGGGCTTTAGGGGGGGGGGGGGGTAATTGATTTAAGCTCTACTGAACAGACACCGTGATAATATCTGTCGTACAGGGAAAGGGCAGAAACGGTTCTTCGGTGAGCCAGGGAGTCGAGTGAATTAGTCAGGGCCGGGTCTCCTATTAGTTTAATTGCTCCCTTCTGAATCGCTTCTAGTGTAGCAAGAGAATGCTTGGAAGCACCCCTCCACAGATGAGAGCCATATTCGAGACAGGAACGAATTTGAGCCTTATACAGTGTAAGAAGTTGACTGGGAAAAGATTTATTTGCGAGATAGAAAATAACTTCTTATGGGCTATTTAAGGTAGTTCTTTCACAAATGCAAAAATTCAAGAAGGGTGGGGAAATGATCATTTTTATTTTTTTTTCATTGAAGGACTTTCAGCATCTTGATGAAAAACTAATATTTGTTAGAATAATATATTCTGAGTAACTTAAAAAAAAATTGAAATTATTTACCACGTAGTTTTGATAAAAAACAAAAAAAACATATTTGGGCGATTATTTTTATTGGAGGGGATATAAGCACAATGGCTTGGAAACGATCCAGCTAGTATGTGTGTATCCATATAGAGATTTCGTAGTGTGTGTGTACAATCACGTTAAAAAAACAACCTAAAATTTTAGTTCCGTTCATATTTATAGAGTGGTTACGAGGCCAAAACTTTTTGTGTGGATTGTCGCGAAAGAACCTCCTTAAATGGAATTCAGCTAAAAAGATCTTCGGCGGAAAGAGTACAAAGCTGATGCCTCAAGTAGTTTGGAGTTTTCGTTGCATTTGAAAAATTGAGTAATTGGGATTGTAAAATGAAATGAAATCTTTTTTTTGGAGTGAATTTTTTTATTAATGGAAAATATATTTTAGAATCGATTTGAAGCATTAAAATAAATTCTTATTTATCTAAAATTTAAAAATTACCTATTTTAGAGATCTGAGACGGGTCTTGATTAGAGTTACCACAACAATTCAGTAGGATTCGTTTTGGCACTGAAAAACAGCAACAGTTGTGCAGAGTGCTTTTATTTTCTTGCCAGTCCAACTATAGTATTATTATCTTCACATAAGGCTCGTATACTGCCATATACAATATACTTATCAGAAATGCTTAATTGAAAATATTTATTATTTTATCAGTTCTTAATTTCCTATTTTATTTTAAAACGACACATTTCACTCCAATATTGTAAACTTAAAACTAAAATGGCATATATATAATAGTTCAAAGAATTTTTTGATTATTTAAAATATTTCATAGATCGAAACTATATAATTTATACCTATTATTCTAATTTATTGTATTATATATTTTGCAGTGGACTATTGATTACCGAAAATAATTTATAAACAAAATAAATCAAACACCCCAGGAGATCTGAGGAAACTTGAGTATGACAATATTTTTAATGATAATTACAAAAATGAAAGCCAGAAATCAAATCTAATAGGAATATCTCAGGAAAATGCATAAACTAAGGCTGAAACTATCCAAATTATATAAAACACAATCACTGAAGTCTCAGTTCAATCAAATTATAAATCAAAAAAATCAACTATATCGTTTAAACAAACACTAGTTTTAAGTATTTCATTATCATCTTCTAGTCTTTCTATCAACTAACTCTTTTTGGAAGAAAACATCTTGAAATCGAGATGGATATCTGGATTCTATTTGGAGCAATAGCGTGGCAAAACAACACCTCTAACAAAAGGTGAACTTGAATATAAATGGTCTATTACTTAGTAAGATTCTTGATATAAATATTTGAAGTGAAAATTTCACTTTAAAAACAAAAAAACGAGACAAAGTCGTGTTCACGTAAGAGTACTCATAACTGCGTGGTGTGGAGGCGTCAATTAAACTTTTACTCTTATTTAGACGCCTTAATATTCCCCTTCAGCCGTAAGCGATGGTATTTCGCGTCCAGCTAAGGATGTTAACATAGTGGAGCAGAAAGCATATAACTGAACAGAGTAGCAAAAACAAAACTTGGTTAAATATTAGGATCTTTTGTATTATGAAAAAGAGAAATTGAATGGAGCATTGAACTTTTATTGTATATATAAAGTTTTAGGAAATCGAAGAAAATACTATAATATTAATCATTTAAAACAGGATGAAAATATTTGGTTTGCCGAGAGTAGCAGAGTTGTTGAATCATAAAGAGATACAAACAGCATCAAGCAGAGGACAACCTCTTTGTTTCTCTTTATAAAACAGGATGGTAGAGCCTTCAGCAGAGGTTTCGCTTTGACCCCCAGATTTTTTTTTAAATACAATTCTAACCAATTTCCAGCCAATTAGAGATCAGCAGCCATTTATATGCATCATAGTTTTGTTTCGACCTAACTATAATTTCTTAAGCCGGGTTTCTACCAAACAGACAAAACAAGAAACACAAACAAAAACTGTTTTTCTCAACAAAAACAACCAATGTTTTGTAAAAACTGAACAGTTCTTAAAACATTTTTGTTTGGAAACAGTGTTTTAGTAAATAAAACACTTTCCTATCTTGAGTCGGTAGATCAAAAGAAAACTTCTTGTTTTTTGTCCGGTTTGTTGGTACACGTCCAATTGTTCAAAAAACATTCGGGACCAGCAAATTAATTAATAATTCGAAATCGGTATTTGACATTCTTGTAAAATTGTGGTAGAAAGATCTCAATACTCCATGTAACGTCGTCAATACTTAAATCATTTTGGTCAAAACACCAGCAACAAAAGTTTATAAACAAACTCTTGAGAGAGTATGTTTATAAAAAACAAAACAGTTGATGGAACAAACAGAACAGTTTGAATAAAACAAAACAAGTTTTTGTTTTGTTTTTTGAAAACAGAACTGTTTTTAAAACTGTCCGTTTGGTGGAAACCCGGTTTTACTCTCAGACCTGTGTCAGCTTTTGATTATATTGACTTCAAGATTTCTTAATTGAAATAAAATTTAGCTGATTTACAATTAATATTCTCTACGACTACATACACAGATTTGCAAAATTTAACTTTTGAAAAGTTATTGAATAATATTCTAATTACTATACCCGAATACTCCTTTCTAATTACTATACCCGAATACTCTTTTCAGTTCAGGATGAAATTTTCAATTTTTTTCTCACTTTTTCATTCATTTCAAACCCCCCAGAACTTACTCAAAAATTAAGATTTTTTTTTTATTCTTCATAGAGCAAATAAGTAGATAGGACAAACACATTCATAATCCGATATTAAGAGCTGACGCCAATCTAATTCACATACCAACACAGTAGACTGAGGTAGCCAACCATTATCTTCATTAAAAACGCGGTCAAAAACAACTCTCTTTGATATATTTATTATTTAATATATTAATTAGAAAACTATTGAAATTCATTATTTCTTACACAGAAATATATAAATTCAGATATTATTATTACATAATTTCTGACAAAAATCCCCTGCATTCGATTCGCGATTGAATCAAATAACTCATGATTAATTGGTAGCAACATCTTACACACATGTTAACAGATTGAGCGCGCTGGACTGGGGGATTGAATATATAACATCTCAGATTACAAATCCACTAGGTGATCCATATCAGTGTTTGGTAAAAAGCGTCATGAGGGCTAATCGCGAAATGATGCTCGATCATACCTAGATGGATCACATCTTTTTCATTCTCTCTTGGTCCAGACTTAAGATTCAGCTAACTCCAATAGCCTCAACCAGCAGTAGTCTAGATATATATATCTTGTTTAAAAACGCGGTCAAAACAACTCTCTTTGATATATTAATTATTCTTTAATATATTAATTAGAAAACTATTATCTTCATCATCTTTCTATTATTTTCTCAAGGTGCATCTTCTCTGGGGAGAGGAGTTTAGAGGTCTGTATCGCTCGTTGACTTGCCTGCCAATGCTGATTCGGGGTTTCCTCTTGTCTGAGGCTAACCCACTGAGTTGGGAAGTGTTTTGATTAACACTACTTATATTGCTTGTATCTGCTCTACGAGGCATCTGGCTTAGAGCATCGTTTATGGCACATAAATAAAGAAATATAAGTATTTTTAATAGCTAAAATAAAGGGAGCTTCACTTCTACTCGATTTTCACTTTCCAAATTCCCATTACATACTCAAAAATTAAGATTTTATTATTTTCTTAAAAAAATCTAAACAAAACCATTTAAAAGTATTTTACTGACCTAAATGGGGTGAGCCTACATATCGTCACTGTTATACCAAAATGTCGTATGTCGAAATTACAAAAAAAAAATTATTGAAGAAAAACACTTGTATTTGTTAGCTACATCTGCTCTCACATTGTTGTATATTATCATTATCAGGTACCAAAGTTACCAAAGTTGAAAATTATGGCATTAAGTATTTAGGGATAATACAAAATGAAAACAAGTTTTTTTTAGCTACTGAAAAGTGTAGATATTTAAATATATACGACATTTTGATATAACAGCGACGATATATGTATATATATATATATATATATATCTTTCTTCTTCTTTAAGTGCCATATCAGGTCTCCCTGACGTTTCGGCTCCTCTCCACATACCTATCCCTAATAGCACAATGTTTCAAACTACATAGTAACTATATTGTCCCTATATAGATTTTGAGAATCTATATAGGCAAAATATAGTTACTATGTAGTTTGAAACATTGTGCTACAAGGGATACCTGTGCTGAGTGTGTTTAGCTGTTTTTACACAGATATATGGACCTACTTATTAACGCCGGTTCCGAACAGCTAGTTTGGAGAGGTTACTAGGCAATTATACTCTTGGTAGTTTGCCATTGCTTTCCAAAAGGAGGCGACTGCAAATTTCTGCCGAGACTCAGTCTCGAACCAGCGTATTTCAGGCCAGCACTCTAACCAGTGACCCACAATCGTCTCATATATATTTTTACAGTCATTAATTGCTTCATTGTGAAAAATGTAATGTGATACGCAAAAAAAAAAAAAAAAAAAAATAATAATAATAATAATAATGGGGGGGTCGGGTAGGCTCGGCGGTAGCATGTCAGCCAGCTAACCAAGAGGACCCGAGTTCGAATCCGACTCGAGGCATCCGGCTAAAATCTGACCCCCGAGGTAGAGACAAATTTAAAAATAATAATAAATAGTATCGTAAATGGCTTATGGCTACCATGGCCGAAAAGCCAAAAAAAAAAAAAAAAATAATAATAATAATAAATTTCACAAGGATCAGATAAAATTATTCAAACAACTTTTTATCGCAGACCTCTGTTTAAAAATAGAACGTGTGTCACCACATTTATAAAGCGTACAAGTTAGTTTTCGCCTCTTAGTTCTCGTCTCTAATATGTTTTCAGTCTCAAGGGTCAAGTGAAGAATATGAAGTCATGGCGGGGAAATATTTTCATCATCACGGCGGTATTTTGGTGAAAATTTTAATAACACTCTTACTTGATAACGACTGTACTTGATAGTTTTTAATGAAGTTTGGAAAAAATTTAGATTTGACACTACGCCATTTACTCATGCGGGGTCACCTACCATGCTAAAATCCTCTGACTCTAATATACTTATAAATATCTAGAAATTAAATAATATAAAACTAATCAAAGCTTTCATGTATTGAAAATAAAGTAATTTTTGAGATCGATCCCATTTATTTATTTTTTTGCTTATGTAAATAGGATTTATCCCAAAATACTTTATTTCCAAAATCAATCTTTCTCTCTCTCTCTATCTGTATGCAACTAAAAATAATCAAAATAATATCTTTGTGAACATATCTAGAAATAACAAAACATAAAAAAAAAAAAAAATACTCATTTCCACTTTACTTCTCAATTTCATATTCTAGATAAGAAAAAAAACTAACAATTGTTGTATTATCTGTAATGCAATTTAGTTTATTTTATTAGTAATCATAGACAGATATTTTTATATTTATTTCGTTATTAAGTGAAGAATCCGCGTAAAATATTCTAAAGAAAAACTTTACATTGTTTCTAATAATTGTAATTTCACTGTAATCATATCGTTGTAAAAAATAATTGTAGTTTACAACGAGGTTTATTATTAAAATAACAAACAAAAAAAATGAGAAAAATAAAACATGTTTAAAGATATTTGATAAATATAAATGGGTATATATATAAATGTAAAAATTACTATTGCTAAAACAGAATGAAGAGTGAGTACTTTAGGCAATTTGAAAATCTCCAACTTGGAATATTCCTTAGGAAGCATTCCTCGGTGAGATATTCTGTATATATATATACATATATTGATCCGTTGCCACATTTGTAATATAGCTAGTGGTTTCAATATTGATATTTCCAGTGTCCATATGAATAAATAAATTAATAAAATCTATGTATTCTTTACATGTTTAAGAAAAAAAAAAATTGATAAGTTCATTTTAATAAATTTAAGGACAAAAAATAATAATAATAATAATTAAAAAAAATTTGAGATTTTAAAAAATTTTCAAGGTTTCAATTGATTTCTGATTAAATCATGAAATCAAATAAAATAAATATATTGTTGTTATAATAAATGATTTGTGCAGATTTTCTTTGTTTATTTTACCACCCCTTAAAATTGTCCATTGCTTTCCTGAAATTTTCTATTAAGGTAGTTCTTTCACAAATGCAAAAATTCAAGAAGTCTTTGAAACTTGGAATATAAGTCATTAAAAGCATAATACACATACTGTTAAAATTTGAAGACGATTTACTACACCAAACATGAAATAATTGCAATTAAAAATGACATTTTTAACATAGGGTAGATAGGGAAAGGGTGGGAATATGATCATTATTTTATTTTTTTTCATTGAAGGACTTTCACCATCTGGATGAAAAACTAATATTAGAGGGGGGCAACCCGGGTTGCCAGGGCTAAAGAAAGCCCCGCATTAAAGCAACGCAATGGCCCGACAATCAATCAGTTAAGAATAATTAATGGCGCCTCAAAACAACAGAAGAAATAACAAAAATTGGAGAACCACAGAGTCAGAATGCTAGTTAATAATAAGCGAGGGGTGAACCACGACCTAAAATGATGTACACCTACTTCCACTTTCATTTCCAAGTAGAAGACAATAGATTATCTTATGAATTCAAAAGGAATTCCAAATAATTCCAAAGACGGTGTACACCTAATTCCAATCGCGGTTCACCCCTCGATAATAAGAGATGAAGGGCGCTCAAGAATATCTCGCTCGTGGCGCCAAGACAGCTTGGCCAGCTTAATTAGAAGTATATTTTGATTTAATTGTGTAAGTGAAGTATGATACTATGCTTTATAGGTAGTTAGATAAGAAATGATTTAAAAAGTTCATAAGTCGATAATCGAAGAGGTTTATTTTAAAGAAAATCTAAAGAGAGTGTCTTCGAAAAACTGCCGATGGCCGGATATCTTTTTGATCTTTGGGTTCAATTCTCACTTTTGAATTGTAAAAAAAATATCCAAAGCATCTCAGATTATGCTGGGGGCCCTATTACAGTAGAACCTCGATAATCCGGCACACTTGGGTATCTGCCAATGCGGGATTACCGATTTTGCC
>JALMQS010000153.1:15368486-15403088 GCA_024734495.1 Forficula auricularia | reverse complement strand
ACGAAAAACAAGAGCAGAGATACACTCTTCATCACACTCTTCACCGAGCTCTAGTAATGTAAACATCTAGACCCAGAATATAGTATACTCAGTAGGACCAACCCTTTCATACCTTACTACGCACACAGGCCGAGATGGTCCAAGAAGCTGTGGAGAGGCTCACAAAAAGCCTCTCTGAAGTTATTGCTGGCAGAGGCCTAGTCCTGCAACAATTACAAATCCTGGATGCGCAGGCATCAGAAATAAAGCGCCAGCTTGAGGCCCTTAAAAAGACGCAGACTGGCAAAGGAAGCGCAGCACTTCATTCACTCACATTTGAGCTCTAGAAGTGTTAACGTCTAGGCCCAGTAGATAGTGAATTCATCAGGACCAACCCTCACATACCTGCCCAAGCAAACAGGCACTCAGGCCGACATGGCCCAGGAAGAAGTGGAGAGGCTCACAAGAGCTCTCTCCGAGGTGGTTGCTGGCAGAGGCCTTATCCTGCAGCAATTGCAAAACCTAGATGCCCAGGCATCAGAAATACAGCGCCAGATTGCGGCCCTTAAAAAGACGCAGTCTGGCAGAGGAAATGCAGCACAAATTCAGCTGCAAACCACTGACGATCACCCGCCACCTGGCGGCAGGAAGCGAGAGCTAGCTGACACCTCCGGTGGCCCACCGACAAAAACTCGAGATAGGCCGGCTGCAGCCACCTCTCAAAATAACTACCACAAAAAAGAAAAACAACCAGCCATTATAGTGGAAGGCCAAACGGCCATCCAACTCAAAACTGGGTTGTTGAATTACAAAACTGCAAACCCGCAATGCCTTTCTGAACTCCCAGAAATGAAAATTATGGGAGAAAGGAAAGTAAAGATCTTTCCTGCAAAACAGGAAAATCACAAGGCTCTTGTGGAGACCTTTTCCAAACTAGGTATAGAATTCTATACCTACGGAAGGAGAGAGGATCAGCTCATAAGGGCCACTCTCAAGGGCATGCACCCTGGCTTGAATGCTGAAGATATAACAATTCTTCTGAAAGAAGCAAAGGCATCGCCCAGTAAAGTTGTCCAATTCAAGGACAGAGACGACAAACACATTCCCGTGTTTGGAGTGTCCTTCCCAGCAGGGACAAATAAGGGAGACATCCTCAGCTTAAAAATTTTGGATGTCTTCAGAATAAATTGGACTTTTCCAAATAAAAAAAAGTCTACAAGCCCCGCAATGCCCAAGCAATGCTACAAATGCAGAGGCTTTAATCACCTCGCGAAATATTGCGGGAAAAACCCAAGATGCGTCCAATGTGGAGGCTCCCACACAGACATTGCACAGTGGAAACACCTAAATGTGCAAACTGCAACGGTCCCCATCCAGCAGCATCAAAAGAGTGCGAAATATTCACAAAAGTGGCTGAAGCTGGCAAACGCCAAGCTACAAAAAAGTCAACCAAACCAACCCCACCCCCCCAGCCGAGGCCAGCCCCGCATTCACAGGTGAGGCCAACGCCACCTCCCCAGGAGAAGCCAGCCCCACCCCAAAATGCATGGTCCACCCCAATCAATTGGAACAAAGCAACCAACGTCCTATCAAAAGAAAAAATTCTACAAGCAGTAGAAATAATATTCCAACTCATCAATGGATAGGCAATCAAATTTAAAAATCCTCCAATGGAACTCCAATGGAATAACCAAACATAAAGCCGAGCTAATGGACTTGGCTGCAAATAAGGCTGTGGATGTCATAGCAATCAGCGAAACCAGACTGAATCCCTCAGTCCGATTCTTCATGAAGGGCTGGCAAACATTCAGAAGAGATCGCCCAAATAGCTCTGGAGGCGGCGTCCTACTGGCATCGCCAGCATATACGCTCCACCGTACTACGGGTCCCTCGACAGCTCCTTCCTCGAGTCCATCCTGGACAAGAGCGGCAGCGTTATCATCACCGCGTCCAACTCAAACCTGGATTCGCGTCCAACTCAAACCTGGACGACAAAGGGCTTGAACCACCCACATACCCCCCCAGTACTAATATAATGTCGAGATACTGTTTTCAGGATACCAGCAATTCTAAAGATCATCCGGAATCTAAAGAAAAACTCTTCTGCTGGCCCCGACGATATCCCTGCCATTCTCATTAAAAAGTGCGCCCCTGAACTTGCTCCTATACTATCCAAATTATACAATCTCTCCTATAACTCTGGAATATTTCCTGAAGCCTGGAAACTAGCCAGAATCCAACCAATTAAGAAAAAAGGCGATTCTTCCAACATAAAAAACTATCGACCCATAGCAATCACTTCTGTCTTATCCAAAATCATGGAAAAGGCCATCAACGAGCAAGTTCTACGACACTTAGAGTCAAATAAATTTATCCACGATAGGCAATACGGCTTCAGGAAATTCCGGTCGACTGGTGACATCCTAGCATATGTAACTCATATCTGGAACAAAACCCTGGAGGACGGGAATGAAACCCTCGCGGTAGCTTTAGACATTTCAAAAGCCTTCGATATGGTCTGGCACAAAAATCTTCTTGCCAAATTGACCTCCGTCGGCCTTGCACCGAAACTCTGTAAGTTGCTCGAAAGTTTTCTTTCAGACCGTAGTATTAAGGTTGTCATCGATGGAATATCATCTTCCCCCTTCCACACCAACGCTGGAGTTCCTCAGGGATCGGTTATCTCCCCTACGCTTTTTCTTATCTATATCAACGACCTTCTAAACTTGCCCTCCAATCCGGTACATTGTTACGCAGATGACAGCACCTTACATAACGCCCCTGCATCGCATAAAAACCGTGCAGACATTGCCTCTTCAATTAATTTAGACTTGTGCAAACTTAAAAACTGGGGATCCCAAAACTTAGTTAACTTCAATGCAGGGAAAACTCAGTGTTGCCTTATTTCTAGGCGCGTCGACAGAAACCTCCCAAACATATCATTCGACTCAAACTCACTAGAATTCAGGGATAAAATTTCAATGCTAGGCGTAACTCTAGGGTCTGACCTTTCATGGAATGACCATATCTCAACCACTGCTAAAGCTGCAGCGCGCAAGCTTGGTCTCCTATTTAGGTCTAGACGCTGTTATACTCCCAGTCAACTTCTTATGCTGTATAAGGCTCAAATTCGTCCCTGTCTCGAATATGGCTCTCATCTGTGGAGGGGTGCATCCAAGCATTCTCTTGCTACACTGGATGCAATTCAGAAGCGAGCAATTAAACTAATAGGAGACCCGGCTCTAACCAACTCACTCGACTCCCTGGCTCACCGAAGAACCGTTTCTGCCCTTTCCCTGTACTACAGATACTATCACGGTGTCTGTTCAGTCGAGCTGAAATCTCTTATCCCCCCTAATGCCCTCTTTACGAGAAACACGCGGTTTTCTAACGCTCAGCACCCCTTCGCTGTCAAATTGGATAAATGTCGAACAAGCGCTTTCGCCAACTCTTTTATTCCTATGACCTCCAGAGACTGGAACTCGCTCCCTGCCACCATCTTTCCCGCGACTTATAACCTTAAGCTATTTAAGACCCGTATCCACAGATACCTTCGACCTCCGCCCAACCCATAAAATTCTTTCTTCTTCTTTTCACGATGGAGGGGCCAACCGAGGCCTTTAGGGGTTGCACCTTTTTGGTGTAACTCCTTCTCTCATCATTATCATTAAAAAAAAAAAAAAAAAAAAAAAAAAAAAAAAAAAAAACCTAAACAGCAAACATCCAGACTGGGGTTGCCAATCAACCAACATTAACGGGCGGAGACTCAGAAATCTCTGCCTCTGCAAAGGACACCAAAGCACTTCGCCTGATTGCCGCACCACCCGCCGAAGCCCACGTGACAAACGCGGAAATTCACGTGGCCTTGGATATAGAACCACTAACGGACCTGACAAACCGACTAGTTGCCAAATTCTATCGTAATGCAAACTCCCACGACAATCCTCTAATCAAGAAAATCGGGGAAAATGCAAACTCAAAGCCGTACGGCAAAACATACAAAAACTGTACAAAATAAGCCAACAGAGGGCCCCAATAACGTGAAGTTCATCCCTCCCCCCAACTAGCATAGGTTTTTCTTCTCTTTGTTCATTAATTTTTATTTCCTTTCTTTTTCAACTCCAGTTAATTAACGGGAATAATCAATAATCTGTACAAAAGTCATTTTCCTAAAAAAATCAACAATGTATAAAATAAAATTTAATTAGTCTAATTTCAAATCAGTCGAATCAAGATGCAAGCATCGATCTCGACTCTCCCCTCCACAATGAAATCGCGACCGGAAAATGTTATTGTTAAAAGTACGGTCTCGCTCTCTGAAGGGAGGACTAAATTATGTTACTTGTTTATTGTATTATATAATTATTGTATGAAAATTTTATGTAAATAAACACCTTTAAAAACAAAAAACAAGCATGAATGCGGAAGAAATTACTATTCTTCTGAAAGAAGCCCAGGCCTCACCCAGAAAAGTTGTCCAATTCAAGGACAGAGAAGACAAGCCCCAAGCAATGCTTCAAATATAGAGGCTTTAACCACCTCGGGAAATATTGCGGGAAAAGCCCACGATGAGCATCCTGAAAAAGTAAGGATTCGCTCTTTGAAGGAAGGGCCTCAAGTTACTTAGTTTATTAAGTGTATATAATCATGTATGAAACCTTATTTATTGAATAAACAAATTTTAAATTGTAAATTGTATTGAGCAGAGATATTCTCTGAGCTCTGGTAGTGAAAACATCTAGACCCAGAATAAAGTGTACCCAGTAAAACCAACCCTTACCTACCTAGTTATTGTTAGGGCTCTCGTGAGGTGAGTGCTGTGTGGTGCTTTGTGCGCCCCCATCAAGTCGATGGGGTCCTAACAATCTGTTGAGTGCAGGTTGTAGGTTGCGTGTTCATATAGGGTGTGTGCAGGGGGGGGCTGCTGGATGGCGGTGGCCCCCCCAGATTCGAATGTCCGAATCCGTTCTCTTCTCCAGTCGAATCGAGTCGCTTTAATATAGCATGGGTGATAATATTTCACTCATGCTAAACGACACAACGATCCGACTGAGTCATCTAGCGGCCGTGTCTCAAGGCTCGAGGCACATGAGCAAGAACGGGCCGCTACACCTACCTGCGCAGACAACGAGCCCAGGGCCTCATGTCACCTAAACCCTAAACCCCCAAGCAGACCACCCAGATGGACGAACGAACAGCCTCCTCACAAGCAGGCAAGCCAGCTCCCTCAAGCCAGATAGTCAGATAGCCTGGAGATAAAAAGGCAGGCAAGTCACCCAGGCCTACAAGCTACCTAGCTTCTCCCAAAGAGGTAGAAAGAAAAATCAGGCTATTACTTCAATCCAAAAAAGCATAGATGACCTTGAAACAAGCGGCAGGTAAATGCTCCTGCAAATGTAGCACCTGGACGCTAAGAAGAGAGAGCTCAAAAGACATCTTGCTCAGCTCCAGAAAGAAGCCAAGAATCAACACCAATATTCAAGGTAATTGGGAAAGACAGGTCACAAATCCTAACGAAAACTAAAAAAAGACTACGACACAGTGAGTGCACTCCTCCAAGCAGGAAAACTAAACTACTACACCTACCCAAGGAAAGTAGACCTTGGCGTCCGGGTAACCCTCAAGGGTGTAGCCCCCGGCCACACTCCAGAAGAAGTCCTGGAGGCCCTCCGAGAAGAAAACCTCGAAGCATCCAAGGTGATACAATTCACCAACCAAAAAACAGGTGAAAAGATCCTCGTTTTCGGAGTCACCTTCCAGCCGGGCACAAGAAGACCGGATATATTCAAGATAGAACATTTAATGAATTATCTGGTCTCTTGGAGCTTTCTTTTAAAAGGTGTATGTATGTGGAATGATCTTGTCTAGCTGACAAGACGAATCACCCAAGCTTCAGGGATGAGTCTCAACAGATCGCAGCATGGCAACTGCTCTACCGATTACAACTCCCCGCCTGGTATTTGAGTCGTTTACAAACGATTCCTGAGTCCCGACATCGAATATATACCCATAGTTGACCGTTTCAAGTAAAATTATAGAATCGAAAAGAATTTCGTCTATAACATAGTTTAGAAGTAACGGCAAAAAAGGCTTATACGATAAACACGATTGAACGGCTTGGCAGTGGTTTCGCTAGATAGTAGATAGAGACAGCGGGAATCTCGTTAATTCATTCGTGCGCGTCGCTAATTAGATAACGAGGCATTTGGCTACCTTAAGAGAGTCATATCCTCCAGTGCCACAATTGACCTTGTAGAGTTAACATATACACGCCCTCAAAACTAACAAACCCCTCGGACTGTTATGTCCACCCACCCTACTCCCGGGGTGGCCCAGGAAGGCTCGCCAGCTGCAGCCCTCAAATCGGGCATGCCAGACGGGCACAACAGGGCCCCCAAGGCCTCCGCCCAAACAAATGATGATCTCTCCTCTCAGGAGAGCAACATAAAAGCCCTGGAAAAGAGCCTTGCGGAAATCCATACTGCAAGAAACCAAATCCTGCAGCAATTGAAAATTCTCGAATCCAAAGAGAGAGAAATTAAGAAGAGCCTCCAACAGCTAGTGGGCCCAACCAAAACCAAAATCATCAAAAGTACACAGAAAATTTCCCGGCACTTACCGGAAGAAAAAGGGAGCTCACCGACGCACCCCCTAGTGGCCCATCAAAAAAGCAATGTGAGAGGGAAAAAGAAAACTCTCTCCCAGCGCCCAGCGGCACGTCAAGAAAAAAACAGCCCGCAATAATTGTGGAGGGCCAGACGGCCAACCAATTAAAACAAGGTTTGGTCAATTACAATAACACCAACCGTAACACCCTACCGGAACTCCCAGTCATGAAAATTCTGGGAGAGAAAAAAGTAAAAAATTTTCCCGCCAAACCGGATAGCCATAAAGCTCTGACCGAGACTTTTTCAAAACTAGGTATCGAATACTATACCTACGGAAGGAAAGAGGACCAACTCGTGAGAGCCACTCTCAAGGGCATGCCTACTGGACTAAATGCCAAATGGACTAAATGCAAAAATACTACAAGCAGTAGAAATAATCTTCCATCTTTTCTAGGCCCACAAACCTAAAAATTCTCCAATGGAATAATCAAACATAAAGCCGAGCTAATGGACTTGGCTGAAAATAAGGCTGCTGACGTCATAGCCATCAGCGAAACCAGACTGAATCCCTCAGTCCGCTTCTTCATGAAGGGCTGGCAATCATTCAGAAGAGACCGCCCAAATAGTTCTGGAGGTGGTGTCCTACTGGCAATTCGCTCAGGAATCTCCGCACGAAGAATACTAATTGACGAACACCCTACAACGGAAGCCGTGGCTATTGAACTCTGACTTACTGACGGCACCCGCACGGTCATCGCCAGTGTATACGCTCCACCGAACCACGGGTCCCTCGACAGATCTTACCTCGAGTCCCTCCTCAAGAAGAGAAAAAAAGAAAAAAAAAATTACAATGCTACAACTGCTACGTCTTCAACCACCTGGCCAGAAACAAACTGCTGCAGGGCAAAAAACTGCCCAAAATGAGCAGAAGAACACGAGCCCGAAAGCTGTATCTCTAATCAAATAAAATGTCGCAACTGTGGAGAAGACCAGAAAATGTTATCTGTTTTTCAAAGTAAGGATTCGCTCTTAAAATGATGGGCCTAAAGTTACTTAGTTTACTAAGTTTTATATAATTATGTACGACACCTTATTTATTAAATAAACAACTTTAAAATGCAAAAATGCAAGAGCAGATGAGCACGGATGAGTTCCCGCGTGCTGACGCCTCCCCAAGCGGACCAGCGAAAAAGCAAGTCGATTTATCATCTCATAATTTTACTTTAATTTATATAAAATAAAGAGCTCTAACTTGGCGTTTATTAAATTATTTTTGTTATATAATCATTGATCGTTACTATTTCTAGACGCTTAGATGCACTAGGAATGCCGCCAAACGCCAAGCCACAAACCCCAGTCTCCCAAGAAAGTTTAGCCCTACCTTCAA
This sequence comes from Forficula auricularia, assembly GCA_024734495.1. Classification (NCBI taxonomy): domain Eukaryota; kingdom Metazoa; phylum Arthropoda; class Insecta; order Dermaptera; family Forficulidae; genus Forficula; species Forficula auricularia. The sequence goes on along the minus strand of JALMQS010000153.1, from coordinate 15,395,114 downwards.
GACCAGGTGGTAACCGATGATTTCCCGCCACCGCCTGATAGAAAGCGGGCCTATAACCGTATACGGTGTCTCCTTTGCTCCAGGCACCAAACGACAGTCGATCACGGGCATAAAAGTACTGATGGCATATAGAGTAGCCTGGGACTACCGACGTAAAAAAAAGGGCAAGATACTCCAATGCTACAACTGCTACGGGTTGAACCACATGGCAAAATGCTGCTATCAACCAATCATTTGTCCAAAGTGCTCTGGACAATACAGTTGGCTGCACCACAACGACCGAGAAATGCCGAAACTGCGGACAAGCCCATGCGGCTACATCAATCGACTGCACTATCTACAAAAAGCTAGAATAAGCAGCTGGAAAGAAGAAAGAAATGAAAACTGAACGAGCTCTCACCCGCCCCATCCCTAGACAACAAACAGTGGTCGCACCCCCATCAGGTAACCAAAACGATATCTGACTCCCGACCACAAACCCCTGGAAGACACCTAGAAATCCTCCAAGGTCACCCAAGTGGTGAAAATGATCCTAAACCTCCTTTATGGATAGAACAAAACTAAAAATTTTGCAATGGAATGCCATCGGCATTCGGAACAAACTCACGGAACTCCTCGCACTCGCGAGATAATGATCTCCTAAACCAGATCGCCAGAGTGGTAGACCACATTCAATGCAAGCTGAATCCGAAGACCTCATAGGGTGATTAAATAGGAAACTCTACAAGAACTCAATATCGCCTCAGTTTGCCATAGCAAATTCTGATGAGAATTGTTATATGGCCCATTTGAAATGCTGAAAAATACTGAAACAAATGTATTCTGATTACATAAATTTTGCTTATATTTGCTTTCACAAACCAATTTTGGGGGAAGTGAACCATGTCAATAAAGCATTTGAATCATATAATCCTGTTGCGACAAGACTTTAGATAATCTCATAAAATTATTGGAAACATTAATATCTAAAATAACAACTCTGAAATTGTTAAGCTTGGTGTAAATAATATAGATGATTGTTTATTATAACTGTTATTTGGGCTATTTATTTGAAAACCAATTAAAACTAATGAAGGAATCTGGCTTTAAAGATGGTGGTAGTTTGAGAAAAAGATGTGTCTCCTTTTTAGTTAGCTTTGTCAAAAAAAAATAATGGCTATATACCACATTAATGAACTAAATAATTGTCACTCTTTTTTGTTTCAAATGCAGTAAATCATAATAAATCAGATTTGATTGAATTACTTCTATTTCTCCAAAAAAACATCTGAATAAATTGAAGTAATTCAAAATCAGTGGAAAAAATAACACTAATTAATACACTAATGTAATGAATACTATAATATAATAGCTATTGGGCAGAAATAGAAAATTACAACGATAGTTAGGATATAAATATTTTCAAGGAACTAGCATACACTGCTATCTCACTATTAACTTTACTTCATTCAAATGCAGAAATAGAACTTCTTTTCAGTCAAATGAATATTATTAAAAGTAAAGTCCGAAACAGACTAAATTTGCATACGCTAAATTCTATTTTAACAATTCACAGCGGTCTAAAAATAAAAAATGGTGCCAAGATTATGATATCAGTGATGAATTGTTTAATAAATAAAAACGGCAATACTGTTCGCCGTTTTTTTCGAGATGCAGATTCCAACATTACTGGAATCCACTTAAAATTGATCAAACGCTGCAGAGTAATATTAACTGCTATCAATTCAGAGAAAATAATCGACCCTGATCGATTAAAAAGTATGCCGTGGAAACAGTGGAACTTTTCACTACTCTGTACCCCTGGTACTACTTGCATGCCTATGCACACACATTATTGTTGCGTGGAGGAGAAATAATACGGAACACGCCTCAGTTCATGTTAAACCTCCAAGGAAGAAACATCAAAATTACCTTACCTATCTGCCCACCAGGACCGACTAACTGCCACCCAAGGCCCACCTACGAAAACTCGACCGATCGACTGACCGACCCCCAGCTAACTGCTTTCGGAAATACTCTCACCCGGAGGGCACAGGAGTCGGGGCCCCGGCACACAAAGCGAGATATCCCAAGATGCTTTTCTCTCAGACGTTATTGCAGGCAGAGGCCAACTCCTGCAGCAACTCCAAAGCCTCGATGCACAGGCATTGGAACTTAAGCGCCAGTTTGCGGCCCTTAAAAAGGCGCATGCAGGCAATTAAGCTGCAGCAATCCATGGACGACCTCCCGCCACTTGGAAGGAAGCGGGAGCTTACTTACGCCTCCGGCGGCCCACCGAAAAAGCAACGCGAGAGGACGTCAGAAGCTACTACTCAAAGGCACAAAGGAAAACAAACAACCAGCTATAATAGTGGAGGGCCAAACGGCCAGCCAACTCAAAACAGGTTTGATAAAATATAAAAATAAAAACACCAATAGCCTTTCGGAACTCCCAGTAATGAAAATCCTGACAGAGAAGAAAGTTAAAATCTTTCCAGCCAAACTGGAAAGTCACAGGGCTCTTGTAGAGCCCTTTTCTAAACTAGGCGTAGAATTCTACACCTACGGAAGAAAAGAGGACCAGCTCATAAGAGCCCCCAGGCATGAATGGGGAAGAAATCACAATTCTTCTGAAAGAAGCCCAGGCCTCACCCAGCAAAGTCGTCCAATTCAAGGACAGAAACGGCAAACACATTTCTGTGTTTGGAGTAAAAACAACCAATGCTCAGTGGAATAATTCATCAAAAAACCTCTAAAAAGAAGTGTGGAGCACCCAAGTTAGAAACCCCCTTCTCCCCAATCAACCCTTAAATACCCCCCTATTGAATAGGTCTTTTTATAAAAAAAAAATTCCTATGAAATAAAATGTAAATGTAATATAATGTAAAAAATCATAATTGTAAATGATAATGCCAATGACTGGGACAATTAGAATTAAGTTAGCATTTTAAGGTTTAAATGTATATATAATTTTCAATAAAAAACACTTAAGAACTAACTAAAAATTTTGCCTCTAGGTGTGTGAATTTTTTACATTTTATTTAACTTTTCAAGGGAATGTGCAAATTTCTATTTCATAGGTTAATTATCTGAAGAACCTGCAGAGGCTTCGAATAAATTGATAAAGCGATATCGCAAAAATATCAAGAGAAAGAAGCAAAAGCGATCTAATGAACAGGTTCATGGTTTCTTCTGAGCCTTATTTATCGACGGGATATAAGGAAATTAAGGAAAGAAGAAAATTACCAGAAGAAGTGCTGGAGTTATTGATATTTGAAGACGACGAAGAAATTGAAAAATGTTCCCTAGTTGACAAGTCCCAAGACTTGAATAATGAAAGCTATGATGAAGAATCAGATTATGGCAACAGTCATGACAGCTCAGGAAGTGAGGGTGATAAGAAGAAACCATTGATGATGAATAAAATATGTATAGCTTCTAAGAAGTTTATATTAGAATGTGTCTAATTTAATTAATTTTAAATATTTTGTTTTATACCTAAGCCAACCACATGTATCTGTGAATTTTTCATATTCTAATTGATTTGTTTTTTTAATTAATAATATATCATTGATGTTATCTTACATATTGTGCATTATTTTCATTTTAAGTAAAATATAAGCAGAAAAGGATTTATATTTTATTTGGAAGGATAAAAACATATTTTTCTTCACCAAACATGATATTTTCGAAAATTCTAAGATTTTCCTCTCCTATAGCGTTCTTTTTGAATTAATGGATGAATAAAATGCCAGAAACGGATTCAGGAGACTAACAAACATATATTTTCATACCAAAGACGACGATATTTTTGAGCATTTGAGATTAGCCACCCACCCCACCAGAGGTCACTTTTAAAAATTGGGTCAAAATGACATGAAAAATGTACTCTGTGCTATGAAAAACATATATATTCATACCAAAAACGATATTTTTGAGAATTTTGAGATTGTAGAACTATCTACAGCGCAGATGAAGGGATTTCTCACATACACTATGAAATGTTTTTGGGCAACTATAAGACGCTGATGAAGAAGGGCCTTTTGTGCCTTTCAAATATACTGTATTTTAATTTGATTGATGATATTAATTCTACTTATTTAATCACAGTATTGACCAGAAAATAAGACTAAGATTTTTTCCAAGGAATATAATGATATTAGATATGATTAGATTTTCATTATAAATAAAAAGCGTGTAAAAAAGGGGGCCACCATGTCTTATCTTTTGTGAAACAATTTTTTAAATGTTTTCTTTTGGAAAAAATGAATGTCATCTTATAATGTGATTTTTTTTGATTAGGAAAAAATAGAAATCAACTTATTTTCGGGCCAATATGTGCCACAAAGTGTTTTTAAATATAATCGTCAGTAAAGTTTTTTAGTTATCTAGTTCAAATGCCAATAAATGAACACTGAACACACAGAGATCATTAGAGATATTAAATTTAAAAACCTGATTATCTAGGAGAATTCTCTAATAAATATAATTTTCTTCACTTATGAGGAGAAGATAGCATCCAAAAGACCTGGGAGATGACGAGGGCTGTGGTTGTAAAACTTGAGATAGTGATACTAGAAGTTTCGTGAGAAAAATCTGTGATGGTGTATGTTATCGCCAAGATATCATTTACTAATAAGCCACAGGAAGTAGAGCAATATATTCTGTCTGTATCTGTAAAAGAAATTAATATTAATTGAAGTTAGTTTCTTATTCTGTTTAAAATGAAACGATATTTATTAATATTAAAACTAACGAATAAAATCATTATATTTTTTTAGTGATAAAAAGGACCAGATTTAATGGTATTAGAAATGTCGAAAAGTGCTCATGCAAATAAGCATTGAAAATCTGTTATTGGGAAATTAAAAAAGCATTTAATTAAAGATAGGGACATAAAATAAGAATTATTATTAGAGTGGTTTCTTTATAAAAAATTCTGAATTACAATTAAAAACAAACAAAAAAGGACTCATGCAATAAAACAAACAAGATATATATAAAAAAGACTGAAGATGAAGGCTAAGTCTTCAAAAATATAGTATCTAACAAATAACAATATATATGGTATACGAAAAAAATCGAAATTGATGTCCTTGTTGATTCCTGTGAAATGGGATCCTAGGTTTCGTATCAAAGAATTTTTTATGAAACTATTAGGTTGTTCGGAAAGTCATTTCGTTTTTTCCCGCCAGAGGACTTAATTACGTTTTTTCGAAACTAAATTCACACTTAAGCCCCATAACCATTATATGTCTTGAGAGCTGATATTGCAAGGCTTGTGTGTGAAAAAGTTCTATTAATTCTACCCAGTAGTTTTTGGTTGGTGCCCTTTTAAATATGGAGAGCAATAAGCAGCATTTTCGTCATATTTTACTTTTTAACTTCAGAAAAGGTAAAAATGCTGTCCAAGCGAGAAAAAAATTGACGGATGTGTATGGAGAAGGCGTGTTAACAGTACGCCAGTGCCAGAACTGGTTTGCAAAATTTCGATCCGGCAATTTTGATGTCGAAGATGCACCACGGTCTGGAAGGCCGGTCGAAGCTGACAAAGATGCGATAAAGGCATTAGTTGATGCAAATCGGCGAATCACCACACGAGAGATCGGTGAGAGGTTAAATTTGTCGAATTTAACTGTTTATGGCCATTTGAAAGGCATGGACTTAACCTCGAAGCTCGATGTGTGGGTGCCCCATGTCCTTACCGAGCGAAATTTGTGTCGTCGTGTTGACGCGTGTGATTCGCTCCTCAAACGTCTAGAAAATGATCCATTTTTGAAGCGGATTATTACTGGGGACGAAAAATGGGTTGTATACAACAATGTTAAACGCAAGAGGTCATGGAGCAGAAAAGATGAACCGGCTCAAAGCGTGTCAAAAGCCAACATTTACCAAAAAAAGGTGATGCTCTCCGTTTGGTGGGATGTCAAAGGAATCGTTTTTTTTGAGCTTTTGCCGGACAATACAACGATTAATTCAGAAGTCTATTGTCATCAGCTGGAAAAATTGAATGATTCACTTAAAGAGAAGAGGCCCGAATTAATCAACAGGAAGGGTGTAGTGTTCCACCAGGATAATGCGAGACCTCACACAAGTTTGGTCACTCGCCAAAAACTTTTACAGCTTGAATGGGACGTACTGCAACATCCACCATATTCTCCAGATCTGGCGCCTTCCGACTACTATTTGTTCCGGTCCCTGCAAAATTTTTTGGATGGCAAAACCTTTACCTCAAATGAAGATGTCAAAAACCACCTGGACGAGTTTTTTGCCAGCAAGGACCAAAACTTTTATGAGAGGGGAATTATGTTACTGCCAGAAAGATGGCAAAAGGTGTTGGACCAGAATGGCCAATATATAATTTAATAAAATATTTATTCATTATACGAAAACTGTCTTTCATGTTCCCCAAAAAAAACGAAATGACTTTCCGAACAACCCAATACATCCCTAGGCGAACCAAATAATAAAACATATTTATCTTTTTTATATTAAATAAAAAATATATGTTCAAGTAAATACCCTAAAAATCATTCCCTCACTGTGTACCAACCACCAAATTCACATAGATTCAAAGACCTAATTCGAAAAGTTTCTTATAACTGTCTACTATATTATGGTTTATTTTTTTTTTACTTAGAGAAAACCAGGTATTAGGTTTTAGGTGAAATATGATATTAATTAATAGAGTAAAGGGTGTGTAGTTTCACAGTGAATGAAATAAAACTCAAAGAAGTTTATACAAACTCAATATATTTCGGATTATTAGTCGATCATCAAGAGTTTACAGGTTAAAAACTTTTTTAAACATGACAAAGTATCGTACATTCACATGGGAAATTATAAGGTTATTTTCTTTACTTTTGTGCAATAATGTTTCGTTTACTCATTCCCTCACCTCCCTCATGCAAATTATTGTTGTTAGTGTTCTAAGGGACTGTCCAGTAAACCAGTAAAAGAAGAGATTTGTTCCATGCTGTCTCTCACCATTTATCATATTTTTTTCCGGGTATCACATATTTTTTGGAACTATTCTGAACCCATAACTATATCGAACCCCTCACCCCCCTTTAAACAAAAAAAAGTTGGGGACCACTATAACGTTTTATACAATAAGCCCATGTACTATCAAATTAACAAAAGAAATTTCATAATTTAAAAAAAAATTCCATCAAATTATCAGTCATTTTTCGAATTTTTTTGAGAATCAGCCATATATATATTCTTTTATAGGTATATAGATGTATTTTGATTTGCATCAAGCAGAGGGCATCCTTATTTATTTCTTCTTAATTGACCAAGAGAATTGTTTTGTAAATTGAAAAGGTTTATGTGCTTTTTTCAAGTTACAGTCATACTTGGTGTCGAAATGTAAATTTTTTTTATTTTATTTTTAAACATTAACATGTAGAATGATATAAAGAGACTTCAAATTTCTAAAGAAATCACAAGATGTTGTCATTTGCTAGATTAGAAATGGAATGGATTATTTTTAATTAATGTCGGAAGGATTGTGTTTACTCCCCCCGGGATCGAGCACGAGTGCCAAAAATATCAATCCGGACTAATTGGCAACTCTTTGAGGTGAACCTCTCTGTCATATAGATTCCCGTGTGTGGGGGGGGGGGGGGGGGGGCTGAACAAAACCCTTCCGTTATACGATTAAAAATAATCCATTTTATCTCGAATCTAGTAAATGTCAACCTCTTGTGATTTCTTTAGACTATCAAGTAGGGTTGAATTAAATAAAAATAATGATGTAAGTCAAAAAATAAATAAATATCCAAAATTTCATCACAAACATGACTGTTATAATAAAACAACTGATTTATTGATACTCGTTTATTTATTTAGCCGGGATATTGACTGCAGCATTATCATTAGCCGGCCTTTATATTATATATTATTTTGTTAAAAATTTTCTTAGCTTTTGAAATTGCGCTATATAAGTAATGAGCATACCAAGACTGATGCACACATTTGATAGGTTTTTTGTAATTTTGTGTTTAATAATATATAAAACAACTCTGTCTGCACTCAATGTATTGAGTTTGCAAATATTGTAAGAACCAATCTACAGAGGCTTCCTTTACTGGCTGAATTCCTCTTTCCTAAATTATATATTTTTTATACAAGCAATTCTTTAAAAACCGGGTGCACAAACATTAAGGGTACCTTTTCACTTGATCACTTTCTCTACCTACTCTCTTAAGGCCAGTTGTATGTCGGCTGGTAAATTCTTTTTAAACGTTGGCAAAAGGTAAAACCTTAAAATTCACCTTGTGCCAGGTGGAATGGCCAATCAGAAGACAGGCAATTTCATCTGATTGGCCATCCCACCGGGCACAAGGCGAATTTTAAGGTTTTACCCTTTGTCAACGTTTAAAAAGAATTTACCAACCGACATACAACTGGCCCTTAGGTAATGCAAGGGTTTCAAGATCTATAGATTGTAAATACCAGTCCGTCTCCTAAAGAAAAGCTCTATCTATAGATTGTATCTGTGGGCCCCATCTTGAAGAAAAATAAGAAAGGACACCGAAAAAATGCAGGCAGAATCTACAGGTAATAAATAAATAAATAAATATAAATAAAGAAAGAGTCGAGGTATAAAGGTAGGGATGAAAGTGTTTATGCACCCTTGTTGAAAGATTGAAGATATTAAAAGTGACGCAGGGAAAGAGTTTCAGCCCAGGGAATAAACATTTTAGAAAATTAATTGGATCAGCCCTTATCGAATTTGTCAGCTAAGGGGGTGTTGTCTAGGTTTGTTCACACATTTTCGGTTAAAATCGTTTTGACTTGGGGGTGGGCAGATAAGCATCCCTATTTAATTACCTATTAACTATTAAAGCAGTGTTTTTCAACCTGTAGGCCTCGAAGCCTCAGTAAAAAAGAAAAAAAATGTATTTTTATTGAGAAAATATTAATTAAAGGACATTCGTATGTTAACACAAGGCGAGGCGTTTGGCGATGTAAAAATATGTCTGTTAAAGCTACTTAATAGTGTTACCTAATTATAAAAATTAATAAAAAATGTTGTACGTATTTGATATTTGTAACATAATCAAATAAAGGTTACAAACAGCGAGGGATAGGGGGTTGCGAAATTTTGTTTCATACTAGGGGGGGGGGGGGGGCCGCGTCATGAAAAAGGTTGAAAAACACTGTATACAAAATGAAAACTAAAATGTATAAATACCTTATTTGATGAATCCTTTTAAATCTATTCTTCGAAAGTTTTAAGATAATGAGCCATTTTATAAAAGTTCATTCTATTGAGTGGATATTGATGAGGCAGTACTTTTTATTCATAAACCGACGTTTCGGAGGCTATTCCCTTTCTTCAGGGTTTTGAAAAGTTAGTGAAGGAAATCCAATGCGACATTCCCCTCTGTCTCCTCTTTCAGTGGCAGTAACAATAATATATTGTATTTCATTCTCAGCAGAATTATAGTGTAGTAATCAATATCACTTATCAGTCCGTCTCCAAAAATTACTTCAAGTTCATTTTATATTTCCTATTAAAGAGAAATTATTTTTTTTTTCTCTTTAATTTTTGACGAAGAATTTCTGATAACCTAGAATGGACATAGTAAATAGTTAATTATGTTTATCTGAAGTAATACTTACTAGAACTCGGATTATATGCAAATGTATTTTTTTTAAACTTAAAGAAAAACAAATTAATATTTTACGTTAATCACAAAAAATTATATCATTTAAAGCAGGCCTAATTAACCCAAATTGAACTGCGGGTCGCATTAACAACTAAAAATTTCCAAGGGCCGTACATAAATAAGAATAATTAGATCTTTTTTTTTCGAAATCTGACTTTATAACCAATTTCGTACTTATTGAATTTTATTGTAAGTGATTAATTTGAATGCAGTGATACTCTGAAAATGTTCAATCAGTTTAAGGTAGTTGTTCTGCCAAATGCGTTTTCTTAGGATTTTTTTTTGAAATTTAGCAGATTATTATTTAAATACTTCTGCATCGATTGGTGGCAAAACGAAATTTATGAACAATACAGTTCCGGAGATATTAAATTTCAAAAATCGAGTTTTTCAGGATCTTTAACATTGCACTATACGGGATATCGGAAAATTTACATACATATTTATTATAATTAAGAAACCCTTCTTACCATTTTTATAAAAAACTAAACCAACATTAAACAATAACCAATAAATATTTTAAGACAATTTTGATTCATAGTTACAACACAGTTTCTGAGATAATAAGGAATAAAATAATGAAAAATGTATAAAAAAATTTACACTAAAAGCAATTTGGCAACAGCACATTTATTTAACCAGCGAAAGATTTATAAATCGCGCAAATAATTTTCATAAGGTGTAACGCAGGCGTTGATTACATTTGTTAAAAAATTAAAAAAAAAATTTATAGAAATAAATCGACCTTTAAGATGTATTTTATCTGTCATTTTAATCTAAAAATATTCAATCTCTTACAATGGTGCCAAATTTGTCAAACGAGCACGGGATTGGCTAGAATTGGTACATAAACAGCAAAAAGTTTTAGGCTTATGAACTATGAATCCTTATTGTCTGTTCTATATAGTCTAGCATTAACTTTTTGCTAGTATTGTCGCGAAACAACTACCATAAATGTGGAAAGAAAAATACTATTATAGAATAGATAGATAGAAGCAGATATGAAAACAAAACAGGTATTGTGACGGCGGGCCACAAGTTCACAGAGGGTCGCGGTTTAGCCAGGCCAGATTTAAAGTATATTTTAATTTATATTATATCCCACTGCTAGATCAAAACTATCTATCAGCATCTTGAACTCTTATATTCAATTTGGAAAAGTCATTACGTTGTACTTCGAATTTTGAAGAATCCCTAGAGCTCGAAATTTTATAAATGAAGATTTAAATCGTTGAGTGAAATAATATTTAGTGGCGGATATAATAGACAACCTCTCGTGATTTTCTTAGATATATAATTTAATTAGCTTATTTTACATATTTTCGTGTATTTTCAAACTAAGTGCATATTTAATGCCTATTTTATAAAAATATTCACATTTCTGTTTTTCAATTTAAATATTTTTTCTTTAGGGAAAAAATATAAAACTAAACTGATTGCATTATTGCTATTATACACGAAAAAAAAAAAAAAAATGTTAATATATTTTATATGGAGAAATTTGAGAAAATGATATATACATTTTCACTAAACCATGTTTCTTCATACAAATTTGTTCCATCATCAGATCATTTTAAAGAGAAAATATTTTTTTAACCGACTTCAAAAAAGGAGGAGGTTCTCTATTCGATTGAATTTTTTTTTTTTTTTTGCTAGATCAAAACTGTCACACATCATCTTATATTCAATTTGGAAAAGTCATTACGTTGTATGAATTTTGAAGAATCCTAGAGCTCAAAATTTTATAAATGAAGATTTAAAATCTGATGAAATAATATTTAGTGACGGATACCAACATTTTCTCTCGTGATTTTCTTAGATATATAATTTAATTAGCTTATTTACATACATTTTCCATTGTATTTTCAAACTAAGTGCATATTTAATGCCTATTTTTATAAAAATATTGCATTTCTTGTTTTCAATTTAAATATTTTCTTTAGGAAAAAACCTAGCTAAACTAGATAGCATTATTGCTATTACTGAAAAAAAATGTTAATATATTTTATATGGAGAAATTTTGTGAAAAATGATATATACATTTTTCATAAACCTGTATTTCTTCATACATTTGTTCCACCATCTGATCATTTAAGAAAATATTTTTTGAACTACAAATATATAAGGAAAAGACGTCTTGTGGTAGAAAATTTTCGGAGGTCTTATGGAACACTTGTCTATAATACGTGTTGCAGTTATATATGGGGTTGGACTTTGCAAAATGATAGCTATAATGTATTTAATTTCGTTTTATGTGTTTTTTCTTTTGCTTTGAATTTCAGTGTAGCCAGGTGTTTATTGGCACTATCTTTTTTCTCAATTTTTACATGAGTTTTTTTTTATCAAAACAGGTGCTGATGATGCAGTCTTAGGCGAAACTAAATGTACATATTGTCCACCCATTAACTGCTAACAAAATAAAAATACTAAAATCAATTTAGTGTTTCATTCATAATTGAACAACCAAAGTGTTCCTCCAAGACCTCCGAAAATTTTCACCACAAGACCTTCTATATGAATAAAAAAAGGGAACAACATTCCAGCACCCTGTATGAAGTTTTTTCTACTTGCTATTAGTATTACAAAGATGTATATAAAAATTCATTTGTTGACAGTATGACAGTAGAAGTTTAATTTTATTGGAAAAATCACGAGAATATCATATACTAAGGGCCACTTGTATGTCGGTTGGTAAACTCTTTTTAAACGTTGGCAAAGGGTAAAACCTTAAAATTCACATTGTGCCCGGTGGGATGGCCAATCAAATGAAAGTGCCTGTCATCTGATTGGCCATCCCAGCGGGCACAAGCTTTTTCTCTTTGCCAGCGTTTAAAAAGAGTTTACCAACCGACAAACAACTGGTCCTTAATCTAAAATGTTATGGATAAATTTTTTACATGTCATGAGGGTTGTATTCACTCTGCTGGGAATTGAACCTTAGTGCCAGAAAAAATTTTCTTTTGAGTGAAATATTTCGCGTCTTATTTATGTCAGATGGGTCCACTTCATATGGTAGACCGGATTTCATTTTTGACACTTTCAATTCCTTAGGAGGTGAATACAACTTCTAAAAAGATAATGAAATTATCCATAATATTTTAGAATCAATAGACGTTACTTCTTTGATTTTTCCAACTTCAAACAAATGCTAAGTGATAGAAGTCAATCTTTCTTTCCTTAAAAAAATTTTGAAAAATATATTATAAATGTTTTAAAAACTAATATTAATCTTTAAATTATGATTTTAAATACCTGTTTTGGGTGAAAGAGATACGCCTTAAGCTATTTTTTCGGTTCAAAGACAGCTTGACAGAGTCAAATTTTTGGCATAGAATTCTGAACAATTTGAGATATGGACGAGCCTTGTTCACCGAGCTGTTAAATAAAAAAAAAAATAATTAGAATATTAGTGTAAAGCCCGGATTTATAAATAAACACAATTGAATATACTATATAAATAGGCGCTAAAAAACGCAGCATAAATTTCAAAGACATTATACAAATAATTTAGAATTTAACGTAAATCTTCGGTATACTACTTATGCAAAACTATAGTAGGTGCTCAATGCTCATGTATTACTTTTGAAAGGAAATAGCAGACAAAAACTATAATCATACACAAAGTATAATTATAATAATTAGTAGAGATTGTGGTGTTGGTGCAAGGTGAAACATCTTTAATAAAGACTTGTTTCAGATTAAAATTAAAAAATTAAAAGATGTAAATTTTTTAATTTTAATGTGAAAAAAGTGACCAAGAATCCTTAACTCATAGTAAATGAATATTAAATATAATATTTATTTACTATATCTTTATATATATTATTATACGTATTAACGCCACCGCAGCTACAAATAAAATTGTTAACTACAAATTTGAACTGAAATTGAGTTTATGGACTGTGATGTCTCAAATGAGCGCCAGTGGACGTTGGCAATTTTCACTTTTAGAACTTTTCATATGTTCGGTTCTATTCATCATCTAGGTTCATTTAGATAATAAAAATTTTTAAGAAAAAAATAAAACCGACTTCAAAAAAATTAAGTGCAACAAATAAAATACACTAAAAGGTATAAAATAATTATTATCTTATTTAGTTACAAGTAAACGACGAAATATTAACATGAAATTACTTTTTGAAGTCGGTGCAAAACAAACTATACCTATAAGCGAGCGTACCCACCAAACGTACTAACTAAGTAAGATCCGTCGAGTGCGATTCATAAAAGGTATATGTTTGGCACCGACTTAAAAAAGTAATTTCATGTTAATATTTCGTCGTTTACTTGTAACTAAATAAGATAATAATTATTTTATACCTTTTAGTGTATTTTATTTGTTGCATTTAATTTTTTTGAAGTCGGTTTTATTTTTTTCTTAAAAATTTTTATTTTTCTCTTTTTAGTGATGTTATTAATAGTAATCATATTTTCAGAACTTGACCAAATTGATATTGCACCATCCCTAAGATACCCCTTTCCAATAAAAGAATCATCGAAATCGGTTCATAAACAAAGAAGTTAGTCCTGAACAAACCTAACAAAAAAGGTCTTATACCTACGAAAAAAATGGGACCAATCGGAACGTAGACTGGACCCAATGCAAATTTTTTTTTCAAAATCGGTTCACAATTGGCGGAGATATGAGGTAACATAGGCACAAAAAAAAAAAAAAAAAATTCCAGTCGAATCCTTTTTTTGAAGTCGGTTAAAAAAAGGGTTCCCGAATAAACTTTTAAAGGTTCGGTTAAGATATATTCAATTCGGCTCCTATAACTTCATTACGGGTAGGTTTTTAGGCGATTAGGTTAGCGTTAGACAACCTAATCGCCTAAATGCCTGCCCGAAATGAAGATATACGAGCCGAACTGAATATATCTTAACCGAACTGGCAACGACTTTTACATATTCGAATTTTTTGGGGTATTTACTAATTATTTTTTAATTAATATTCATTTTCTAAAAGAATCCGTCGTCAATAGCGGCGCTTAAAAACCGTCAAATCTGTACTGCGGTGGCGTTAATACGTAAGTACCAGGTACCAGGAACTTTTTCAAGAATATTATGTTAAAAAATATAGTATAGGCTGAAAGTAATGGAAGGCAGCCCAGGGGTAGTGAAAAAAGAAAAAATGATCATATATCCAAATAAGGTATAATGTGATAATTTTTTATTTCTTCACTACCCCTGCCTTCCATTATTTTCAGTTAAAATTTCTATCAGTCGTCTCTCGAGAGAGAAAATTTCGTGCAAATATAGTATAGGTATGACAAAGGAATCAAATAGTTACTTAAGATAATGGATAGTCTTTTTATAGAAAGTTCTATGAAGAAGAAATCAAGTAGTTTGTAAATAGTAGATACAGATTTAAAAAAAAAAAAAATTAACAAGTTTAAGTAAATGTACTTGGTAATAATTTTTTTTTTTAATTTGAATATTTTAGCTTCTGGATTAAAAAAAACATTTTTAAATAAAATTGCAAATTTATGGAATATTCTTCTAATATGTAAACGTATAAGAATTCGAGCTCTATTTTATGGCTTAACATTTTCAGTTCTATATTGCCCAAAAATATGTAAATTGAGATAAAATAAAAACATTTTCAAGATATAATAACTTGCTTTCCCCAACTTTTGGTTAACACAAAAAAAAAAAGTGAATGTAATGGAAGGCAGCCCAGAGGTAGTGAGGAAAGAAAAAATTAACACATATAAAATACGGTGTAATTTATTGGAATCCTTCCTCCTTTCCTTTCAAACCGACGTTTCGGAGGATTTTTCCCTCCTTCTTCAGGGTTTCAAAGGGTCAATGAATGAAACAAATAAAATGTTTCCTTCTTCTCTCCACAGTAGTGTTCAAAAACTTTCTTCAATTTTAACAAAGGCATAGAAAAACAAATTTTTTTTCCTTCTTTTCTTAATTAGAACAAAAAAAAAATTGCTTAGTGAAATAAATGTGAAAGTAAAAATATGTATGTATATTAATTCGAGTTCTATTAATGATTAAATTCTTATCTTACCCATTTTCTTTTCATGGAATTCTCAACGAACCTCGATGCAATCGAATAACGGCTCTTTGGACATGTTCATAGAAGATATTTAAATTGCACTGGAAAAAATAAATACAATTAAAAATGGTATTTTAACATCGGTAGTATAAAAAATTTGAATTTATAAGCAAGAAAAAAAGATTGTGGATTTTGCTTAATATAAGAGGACTACTGACTTTGTGATCAGCCTGTAATAAATAAAAAGAGAGTAGGAGAGTAGTCTATCCCCCCCCCCCCCCACGTCTATATATTTTGGAACCTACTTTAAATTTTCTGGTATAGCTATAAGATAATCTTTTTCAATTTTAAATAACTCAGAAATTCTTTTAAGTAAATCTGAAGCCATAGCTTATTTTCTTTTTTTTTAATCCTTCAAAAAATAATATATTTTTTTCAAGGATTGAAGAAAAAAAATTTCCCACCCTTTCCCAATCTACCATAAGTAAAAAAAATTATTTTTAATTGCAATTATTTCATGTTTAGTGTGGTAAATCTTCTTAAAATTTTAAAAGTGTGTTTATTATGCTTTTAATGACTTATATTCCAAGTTTCTAAGACTTCTTGAATTTATGCATTTGTGAAAGAACTACCTTAAAGACAATTAAAAAACATTTATTAATAACTCCAAAAGAAGAGAAATTCTCTATTTTCAATGAAAAGTATTTAGTTTAGACGTTTAGAAAATTATAAAAATAAGCAATTTAATATTTTGAAATCTTTATAATGCCGCACAGAAGATTGTCTTGGTGATAGAGATTATATTAGTTAATAATAAAAAAATAAAAATATTTAAGGAAAATAAATTTTTTCCGAAAATTCCTGATTAATCATAGAAAACTTAAATTTTGTTATTTAAAATTTCAATCATTTCTAAAATTAGTAGGTTGCTTATGCAGAATTTTGGAATTTCTCTTTAAAGAATATATATTTTTCAAATTTTTCATTGTAAAAAGGAAAATTTCTCGAGAATCGTTTAATGTATTAGTTTTAAAAAATGTTTTTTGATTGTGTTTATACAATAAACAACAAATAAGAATTTAATTGAGAAAAATGCATTTCGTATTTTGCCCAGCTCTGAATAATGAAGTCTTTCTTGTTATTTTACCATATATATTAGAACTAACACATTCATTTGAAAAGAGCAAAAACCTTCAATACTATATTTATTTCATCTATAAAATATACTATCTGAGGGAAACAAAAATAAATAAATTTAACATTCATAAAGAGAAATCAATGAGGTTGTTCTCTGCTTGATCCAAATAAACATATACCTACATAATATATTATATTTAATGAATATAAAGCCAAGTTTCCACCAAACAGACAAAACAAGAAACACAAACAAAAATTATTTTTCAAAATCAAAACAACCAATGTTTTGTAAAAACTGAACAGTTCTTTAAACATTTGTTTGGAAATAGTGTTTTACTAAACAAAACACTTTCACATCTTGAGTCTAAAGATCAAATGAAAACAAGTTTTTGTTTTGTTTTTTGAAAACAGAACTGTTTTTAAAACTGTCCGTTTGATGGAAATGCGGCTTAAAAATTGAACGGAAAACAATGTTTTAGTAAACAAAACACTTTCCCATTCTGAGTCGGTAGATCAAAGGAAAATAAGTTTGTTCTTGTTTTTTTGTCCATTTGGTTGGTACACGTCCTTTTGTTCAAAAAACATTCTCACTCAACAGGCGATTTTAGGTGCTAGCAAATTAATTAATAATTCGAAATCGGTACTTGACATTCTTGTAAAATTGTGGAAGGAAGATCTCAATTCTCCATTTAACCCAAAGTACTTAAATCATACAATAATTTTTCTGTGCCTGAATTAACTATCCTTTTTAATAGAGAACTAAGCCAATATCTCGGGGTTTTTTGTTTTGGGAATCATTAATTATAAACAAACGACAATTAATTAGAAAATCATCGTCGTTGAAAGACATTTTGATAAACAAACTCTGGGTCAGTCTGTTTATAAAAAATAGAACAGTTTGAAAAAAACAAAACAAGTTTGTTTTGTTTTTTGAAAACAGAACTGTTTTTAAAACTGCCAGTTTGGTGGAAACCTGGCTTATATAGTAGCTTTATATTTGTTTCTGAAAGCATCTATTTTTTCAATGATCTTGAAATCTGCATTGATATCAAATAAATGTTTTCAGATTGTTTTTTATCTAATTATACAGAAAACACAAAGAGAAACAGAGAGGTAGTCCTCTGCATGATGCAAATAAACATACACACATGTATATCGAAATTATATATTATTTATTTGTTTGAAAATATAGTTTCGAAGACTTGGCCTTCATCATCAATCTTTTTCAATTATAAATATTATTTTGCATGGGGTCAATATTGTATGGATATTGAAAATTTTCGATCTTTACTTAGCTGGAAGCCAGTTAAAAATAAATAAATATTATAATATATATACAGATATATAATTTCGATATATATGTGTGTATGTTTATTTGCATCAAGCAGAGGACAAACTCTTTGTGAATCAACAACTTTACTACTCTTGGCAAAACAAAAACTTTTCAATTAAATAGAGAAAACGATTAATACAATTTTTTCAATATATAAATATATTTGTTAAGACTAGTTTCAAAAGTTTGATCTTGATCATCGTCTTTTTAATTAGCAATACTGCTATTACAAGAAAAAAGAATTTATATACATCAATATGGGTATTTGAACCCATGAGAAATAAGAGATAATATTTCTAATTAAGGTAGTTGTTCCTCCAAATGGGTTTTCTTAGGATTTTTTTGAAATTTAGACAGATTATTATTTAAATACTTCTGCATCGATTGGTGGCAAAACGAAATTTAAGAACAGGTAGTTCCGGAGATATTAAATTTCAAAAATAGAGTTTTTCAGTCTCTTATACATTGCACTATATCGGAAAATTTACATACATATTTAATTATAATTAAGAAACCCTTCTTATCATTTTTATAAAAAACTAAACCAAGATTAAACAATAACAAATGCATATTTTAAGACAATTTTGATTCATAGTTATAACACAGATTCTGAGATAATAATGAAAAATGTATAAAAAACAATTTGGCAACAGCGCATTTATTTAACCAGCGAAAGATGTATAAAGCGCGCATGGGTTAGATTATTTCAAAATTATAATTTTCATAAGGTGTAACTTAGGCGTTGATTACATTTGTTAAAAAATAACAAATCGATTTTTATAGAAATTTAAAATGTATTTTATCTGTCATTTTAATATAAAAATATTCAATCTCTTACAATGGTGCCAGATTTTTCAAACGAGCACGGGATTGGCTAAAATCGGTACATAAACAGCAAAAAGTTTTGGGCTTATGAAATTCATAATATGAATTATGAATCCTTGTCTGTTCTATATACTCTAGAATTAACTTTTTGCTACTATTGTCGCGAAACAACTACCTTAAGAAAGGAATATAAGGCAATGTAAACATATAAATATATTCTATGATACAGATGAAATTGCCTTTAATAAAATTTAAAAAATATAAATATTTACAAAAAATAATTATTCTCTAATTAAAATGGAGATCAAACCTTCGAAACTATAGCCTGAAACAAATATAATATACATATTTATATTTGTATATTATATAGGTGTGTTAATTTGTATGAAGCAGAAGAGAACCTCAATGATTTCTCTTTAGGAATCCACAACTCTGCTATTCTCAACAAAATAAAATCGAATTATCAAATATTTTTTAAATATCCATGAGAATCATTTGTATTAAGCAGAAAACACAGTAAGTATGTATTTGCCATAAAATAAATAAAATGTATAAATAAAAGTTGAGATAAATAATTAAAAATAAATAAAAAATATTTCTTACCTGTATATGGATTTGGAAGTATTTTATCATCGACTCGATGTCAATCTTATTAAAGAAATTGTAAACTATATAGGTGATAACAAATAAGAGTTCAATTTAAATATAAGGTGGAGAACGAGAGCTTCAAATGCATATGAAAACTGAAAAGTCAGTTCCATTCTTAAGTAAAGGATATGTTTCCAATTTTTCTCTGAAGAAGGCGTCTCAAGCAAGCAGTCATTGCATGGGAAAATGGCGCGCTATTTAAAAAGTATTAGTATTAGAATGTGGAAGTCTATATATCATTATTAAGAATAGATATTAAGAATCTGATTATTTTGATAAATTTAAAAAATTATTATTCCTTAAAATGAAACTAAAATAAAAAGCATATATAAAATAAAACTATATATAAATATATAATCATTTTTATTATTTTAACATAATATTCAAAAACGTGCAAAATTTTAACAAATCGAATTTTTTTTTCATTTTGTTGCTGGCTATCTGAAAATATATTAATATATTTCTAAAAAGATTAGTCGTGTAGCTATAAAAATGCCTATTTAATTAATATAAATTTCATAGGAGTCCGCAGGAATTTTCCCAAGGAGGGGGGGGGGGGGAGTAAAACCCCAATATATATATATATAATCGGGGGCGGGGGCTTAAGCCACCCCTGACCTATGAAGTGGGAGGGGGGGACCCGTGGACCATATGTCGATTGCTTTTTTGTAATGAAGTTTTTTTTTTTTAATTCTAAAATATATTAATAGATATTAATTTTTTGTTCACTATTTTAAATGTTAAAATGTATTTATTTTTTAAATATTTAAATGTATTATTATATAATGTTATGTAATATAGGTAATATTTAAAAATATATTCTTGCCCTCTCCTGCCCTGCGGACGCTCTTGATAAATAGATAGATAGATAATTTTATTGTTTAAAGCCAGTTTGACTATTACAATGTTGGTTAAAATAATCAAAATACAATAAACAAGTAAATAAAACAAAAATAGTGTATACAATTAAACAAAACAAAAAAAGGAGAATCTTCTATTATTGTCAAGAGAGAGTGGCTCCATCCAAATTCGCGCCTCGAGTTAGGGTTTTTGGATGAGCCACTCTGTGTGTTGGCACCTCTGAATATCGAGGAGATGACATGGCATGTTTTTGAAAGAAGTTTTTTTTTAAGTTGATAGATGAAACTTGTTAAATCATTGTTATAGAGTTTAGTCAAGTTATTGTTTGTATTTGAAAAATATTTGTGATATATATAGAAATAATCTCCAAGCTGTTAATAAATACAAATTGTTAAAAAGAATTTATTAACTCAATCATTTCCTTTGTTGACATTCGTGCTTGATTCAAATTCGAATCCCATTCCTTAATCTAATATTAAAGTAATTCAATAATTATAAAGCGCTTATATAATAGTGTCTGTCGTGAGCCACTCATTGAAAATCCACAAATAGTTTATGTCAAATTGATTAAAATTAGAAAATTTAAATTATTATTTTAAAACCCACGAATGTTCAGGGTCAAAAAATCAAGAAACCCCCTGGACAGCAAAGATGCCCGCCGAAGGGGGGCTTCGCAACTGGTATTAAATTAAGATAAAATAAAATAAAAATAAAATAATGATACAATCAAAAAAATAAATAAAAAATCTCATTTGAAATTTTATTTGAACTATTCATTAACCATGAATCCTCGGAGACAGAGATGGATCAAGGTGAAACAAGCCTTTTACTTGTTTCTCATTAGAGATGTTCATTATTATTTCTCAGTGATACTATTTTTGTTGCTCTAAAGTTCCTTAACTTTCTTAAAATACAAAGATTACGTTACATTAGTAACAAAATGAAAACATCATTTAAATTGTTTTATTATTAATTTGTTATTAAATTTTTTTTTTTTTTATTTATTTATAATTTATTTACAATCAACCATTTGAACAGGTTATAAGTAAATTTGATAAAATTGATTAACAAACACACATACACAATACTTTGTCATTTATACACATGAAAGGGAAGTCTTCCATCGAAGTCTTAATTGAATTTATTAGTCCAGTTGTGCAGAATGGCGCGCTCCTCGGTGTCTAGAATATGATTTTTCTTAAGTCTCCTAGTTACTTGACTATTGTCCAGGAGATTGATGGCTGAATTTGTTATTAAAGACGTTTGAAATAATATTGCTTTTCAAATAGATGAAAATATTATTTATGAGTACATTGAATATGTAAAAAAAGAACTTGCCCATACATTGAATATGTAAAAAAAAACCTGTCTGATCTGAAAAGGGCATATGGGTATTTAAATGATAATACTAAAAAAATTTGATAATAATATTATTCATGAAAATAAAAATGTTAGGTATTGTAATTTAAAATGCACGTTTTTTGTTCCCAATTTCCCGAAATCTAGCAAATTTTTAAAATGTGACAACACCGTCATCGGCGGCGGTAGGTTATATTTGAAAACTATGTATAAAAGTAGTTAGCGCTTTTCGTTCAACTTACAGAGCTGCGAATAGTTTTTTTTTCGAAAATGAAATTGACCAGACACAAAACACGCTCAAACATAACAGTCGCTAACCTGCAACACCAATTACGATGTGCAAATACCCAAATTGAGATCGATTTACAAAAGCTAAGTGAAAGAGTGGAGAAACAAATATTCTTCTTCTTCTTCTGGTGCCTATCCGCTCAGCGAATGTTGCACTTGTAAAATAAATATTTTTTAATGATTTCATTTATATTTATATATTTTTGATTTTAAGTCGATTTCTCCTGTCTTCAGCAATGGTTTCCACGTTTCGTTGACGAAACGTTGGCAATAAAATATAAATTATCTGCATAAAAGATATAGTCTTTATTTCCCTATAACAACTTTAATAATAAATATTTATGATGATAAATAAATAATTTTCTAAATTGTTATTCAAATGAAAATTTATAGTAATTATTTTACATTCTTTGTATATTATTAAGATAACCTACCTGGAGGACCGTGCCTTGTTCGATAAGTGAATGATATTAATAAATATTTTAAATTTAAATTCAACTAAAATGATCGATTTTTATATTTTCAGCCAGAATTAAATAAAATTAAAATAACATTTATTATATTTTTATGCCAATGTTTTGATCGACTCCGACAATCATCAAGGCATCGCTGTGAACAAAATTTTGAACTTAATTGCAAAAAAGAATTATAATATACACAGAGGCTGGGCCGTGCCTACAGGGTGGTTCAGGTGGTGCAAAACACCACGGCGCTAAAGCTAGGGGGGCGGACTTGTAACGTCCCGGCCAGAAAATTAAATTTAGTTTTAAATTAAAAAATTTTAAGAAAATATTATTTAAATTTTTTTTCGTTAAAGTATCAATATAAGCCAGAGAGCCCTAATCGAAGAGAAAGGTCGTCTGGAATTTTGATGGAACAAATTGTTCCATTGTATATCTAGAGAAAGAGCATTGAACTCTAATATCCGCAGACAAAGGTCCAAGTTTGTTTAGGGAAAGGTATAGAGAGAAATTTAAGGTAATTCTTTCACAAATGCAAAAATTCAAGAAGTCTTTGAAAGTTGGAATATAAGTCATTAAAAGCATAATAAACACTGTAAAGACGATTTACCACACCAAACATGAAATAATTGCAATTAAAAATGAAATTGATAAATATCAATATAAGCCAGAGAGCCCTAATCGAAGAGAAAGGTCGTCTGGAATTTTGATGGGACAAATTGTTCCATTGTATATGATAGGAAAGGGCTTTGAACTCTATTGTCCGCAAAAACAGGTCAAAAGTTTGTTTAGGGAAATGTGAAATTTCTTTTTGATATTCACACTAATTTTTGACCTAGCTCGACCACAAAAATTTGCTAACACACAGACTAACAGACATTTTGACAAAACAGTTATTATCTCGAAAAATATAATTTTTTCGATGTTCACTTATGGGGCTTTTTTGTAGACCGAAATGCCAGGGTTTCGCTCAATTTTTTTTAATAAAAATAGTTTCAGCCGTTTTTGAGATATTTCGAAAAAAAAGAAGCAAAAAAACTTTTTTCATGCGCGATTACAATACTTGACCATACCCTGTATGGTAAAGTAAAAAATTAATTATACTAGATGAAGGAGGAGCTATCAGCCAAAGATGGAATCACTGGGCTCAATAAAACACCTTTAATAAGGCGTTTCGGCCTGAATTTTATTTGGCCATCTTCAGTCAATTAGGAGTTATACACAAAATACGGTACACATATGTGATCGAACCAACCCTTGTCAAAAATAAAATTTTTTTAGCTACATGTGAATTTATAACGTGCCTGGACCCAAAAGTTTCAGAATGAATGGGTCCAGGCACGTTATAAATTCACATGAAGCTAAAAAAATTTTTATTTTTGACAAGGCTTGGTTCGATCACATATGTGTACCGCATTTTGTGTATAACTCCTAATTGACTGAAGAGGGCCAAATAAAATTCAGGCCGAAACGTCTTATTAAAGGTGTTTTATTGAACCCAGTGATTCCATCTTTGGCTGATTCCTCCTCCTTCATCTAGTACAGTTTCATCATAGCCACGAACTCTAGCAATAAAAATTAATTATGTTATTTAATTGACACACCCACCTATTAATAATTATTTTAATTAGGAAGAAACTTATCAAATTAAAGTTAGCCAAGATGAGAACCTGACATCGATTTAAAATTATTTTTTTTCGATAAACTTTAATTTTTACTAATTAATAAGTTGTTGTAGGGAAATAAGGACAATAGCTTATGCAAATATTTATTTCATGCCAACGTTTAATTTTTACCACATGTTGTATAATATGTTTTTCGTCAAATCATAAATTGTTTTATATCTTTCTTTTCAGTTCTAATCGAGGTTCTAATTAATATGAAGTGAGAATTGTTTCTTTTATTTTCTAACTTTGGTTTTTTCACATTTGTATTACGTAAAAACGATTTTTAAATAAATACAAAAATTTAATTAAACACGATATACTGTATAGGTATATTATTTTGATTATTTATGTCCATCGATTAAATTAATAAGTTGTTGTAGGGAAATAAGGACAATTTTTAGCTTATGCAAGTGTTTTTTATTTTATGCCAACGTTTCGTCAACTTTGTTGACTTCCTCAGGGCTCTAAAAAATGAAAGGCCTCAATTAGTACATCATATAATTGATAGAGTTTTTCTTTAGGAGGCGGACTGGTATAAATATACAATTGGATGTTGATGAAGGCAGTCCAAGGTGGTTGTAAAAAAATAAGACTATATCAGTTTTATTATTTTATTTTATTTTGTACATATATATTGTTTTATTTTTTATGTATTGTGAATGACATGAAAATCCCAATACTAATTGATGTTCGTCTTCCCCTCAATTACATAGACCCTGAAGAAGGAGAGAGTAAACCTCCGAAACGTCAGTTATCGAATAAATGTAAAATAATAAAACTGATATAGTCTTATTTTTTACAACCACCTTGGACTGCCTTCATCAACATCATATGATAATTTCAAATCAAATCAAAGTACATACAAAAAACAATTCAACACACACACAAAAAACTCTTTTTACATACCAAACAAATTAATCTCTTTGCATATTTGTCAATTTATAAATATTCATTCTTAGCAAACACATATAGGCACAGATTGAAAAAAAAATTTCCTATTTAAATCTAAAAATATCTTTCTTTGTCATTTTCATATATATATATATATATACACACCAGATTCACACAAAAATAAAAATAAAAATAGAGCCCTGAGGAAGTCAACAAAGTTGACGAAACGTTAGCATAAAATGAAAAACACTTGCATAAGCTAAAAATTGTCCTTATTTCACTACAACAACTTATTAATACCGTATATATTTTAATTTTTAGATCAAAAAATTTGTATTTTCAATTTTGAATGATCGGAATAGGTAATTTAGAAAGATTCGTGTGTCCACAATTATTATTTTTAAAAGCAACTTAGATTTTATAATGTTTTTAGTTCATTGATATTTATTTATTATTTTTAAATTTATTTTATTATTTAATTTATTAATTAATATCAACGAATAGAAAACAAAAAATCTAACTTGCAGAACGAAACGATCAACGTGGATTATTTTTGAAACGATTGTTCTGATATCCACAAATTTTGAATTTATCTGATTAAAGTTTCTATTCATATCATTTGGAAAAAAAATTTAGAGATATTTGTTTTTAAATATTTTGAATATTTAATTTTAAAAAATATTGGCTTAAAGGTTAATCTTTATTTAATTCTTTTATTTTATTATCTTTGTGTGACAAAGAACACAATGTCTTGGGAAAGCGCTTTGACCCTGGCCTATTGTGTGGCTACTGGGTAGGTACTTAAAAAAATTTCAAGAAATTTTTGAATATGTGAACTTTCAGTGCCTGTCATCTGATTTCATCCTAGCCCCTCCATTTACCAGCTGCTCTGGTTAGCGGTAAAAAGCATTTACTTTGCGACATACAACCGGCCCTTAGAGGTATTTCTGCACCCATTTCTCTCAGTTCAAAAATTAAAATTCTACAAGTCATTTCTTTTGTCTGCACATAATTCCTAAATAACCTATAGAAAAACCCGAGGTGAACCGCGATTGGAATTAGGTGTACACTACCTTTGGAATTCCTTTGGAATTCATTAGATAATCTATTGTTATCTATTGTCTTCTACTTGGAAATGAAAGTGGAAGTGGAAGTAGTGGTACACGATTATAGGTCACGGTTCACCTCGGAAAAACCCATTTTCATTAAAATGACAAATAAGTACATATTTTAAAGATAAATGATAAAATTAATTATCAAGAAATCAAGATTTCTTGAAATTTAATGACACCAAATCAAATTCTTATAATTTGAAATAGCAGAGTAAAATTTGAATTTATAATCGGACTTCTGAGAGAGCCTGAAGACGTATGTATCAGTGAGAGTGGCCTTGATTTTTTGGAATATGAATAGAACGAGAGACCAGGGCGAGCTGAAAAGATCCTACCTAACATTACCACTCTGCCTCATCTATACAAGACTAACATAAATT
>JALMQS010000153.1:15351348-15366593 GCA_024734495.1 Forficula auricularia | reverse complement strand
TCTTGTTTATTTCATTTTCATTTCTTCTATTATGATTTGGTTAATTCCATTCAGGGCGTCCTCTAATTCTTTTATTGCTTCCTAGAAGGGCAATGTCATGTATATTATTGGTATTGAGAATCAAATTTTGAAATTACAAAATTGTAATTAAAATTTAGTTATTTGTGAAATTGTATTTATTTATATTAGAAGTTTCTTTTTGCTGAAAAGAGTAGCAGAATTTTTATCAATTAAAAGAACAATACAATTTTCCATTTTAAATTGTTACCATAACGAGGCGATAGGTATAGTTTCGAAATTTCCCCTTCGGCAGTCTATTACAATTAGTTCACAGGTTAAAACACTTATTAAGAAACGTTAAAAATATAGTATAATAAAAAGTTTATTCAATTTCATTGCATTAAAAGATAAATTTCATTAGTTTTTTTTAATAAGTATTTAGTTTTTTGGCGTAATTTTCACATTTTGTTTATATTAAAAAAAATACAAATCTTTTTTTACTTAGGAAAGTGGAGTAGGTTTTGGAAAAACATACATTTATGGCTACTAGGTAGTGCAAAAAATTTCAAGAAATTTTGAATATGTCTAAGGGCCGGTTGTATGTCGCAAAGTAAATGCCTTTTTACCACTAACCAAGGGTAGCTGGTAAATGGAGGGAGCTGCGTATAAGCCAGTAGATGACAGGAACTTTCAGTACCTGTCATCTGATTAACCATCCCAACCTCCATTACCAGCTACCCATAGTTAGTGTCACTTTGTTACTATACAATAGAACTATTTCTGCACCCATTTCTCTCAGTTCAAAAATTAAATTCTGAAGTCATTTCTTTTGTCTGCACATAATTCCTAAATAACCTATAGAAAAAACCCGAGGAGTGAACCATGATTCTGGAATTAGGTGTACACCATCTTTGGAATTCCTTTGGAATTCATTAGATAATCTATTGTTATCTATTGTCTTCTACTTGGAAATGAAAGTGGAAGTGGAAGTAGTGGTACACGATTATAGGTCACGGTTCACCCCTCGGAAAAACCCATTTTCATTAAAATGACAAATAAGTACATATTTTAAAGATAAATGATAAAATTAATTATCAAGAAATCAAGATTTCTTGAAATTTAATGACAATAAATCTTGATCTTGATGAGCTTTCTTGTCTTTTGTCTTGAAAAATAAAAATAATTTCTTGTCTTGCTGTCAAGAAACCAAGACAATAAAATCAAGAATCAAGACTATTTCTTGATTCTTGGAGAACACTATTTGTTTTGGAAAGAAACTATTTTTCATATTTTGTTTCTACAACTTAAGATCGTAATTTTAAGTAGCAGCTTTACTTGGACGATGCTGCATTTCTTTTTCTTCGAACGGTATTAATATGTCATATATGATAAAAAATGGATTTAGCAGGTTTACACTATAAGGCGACGATATGTTAATTAAGCCTATAATAAATATCACCCCTTCATTTTAGGTTCTGAAAAAGGTAAAGTTTCACTTTTTCGATTTTTTCCTTTAATTTTAGCCCAAACTCTACCAGTATGACAAATTTCAGCATTCTAGGATTAGCGGAAGTACTCTAGGTTTTTAGGAAAAAAGGAAATTTGTGGAATTACTTGGAATTTAAATTGAAAGTTTCTTTTTGCCGAGAGTGGCAGAATTTTTATAAATTGAAGGTGACAATAAACGAGTGTATTCTGCTGGAAAAATAATTATTTTTTTTACTATGAATCGTTATAATGGTTATAAATAAATTAAAAATTTATTTTTCCAGCAGAAGACACACTCTTTTATTGTCTCCTTCTACTTGGAATTTCATGGAAATAGTTTTTAAGTAATTTGGCGTTGGTACTTGGTGAAACATTTTTTTAAATTATACTTAAAAAATATTTGGTAGGTTTCCAGGCAAATAAAACGAATATACTAAATAATCAATTAGAAGTTAAGAAAAGTATAATCATTGATTATATTCTTTAAATATTTGCAATCTTGTTGTCATTAATTCTTCCTCCCCCCCCCCCCCCTACACCTACCTGAGTGTAGACAAATACTGTATATATACAGTATTTGATATAGATCCTCAATTTGTATAGGTCTTTTATAAAAAAAAAATTCCTATGAAATAAAAATTGCAAATGTAATATAATGTAAATAAACATAATTGTAAATGATAAGGCCAGTGGCCGGGACAATTAGATTTAAGTTAGCATTTTAAGGTTTCAATGTACATACAAATTTAAATAAAAACCACTTATAAAACTAAACTAAACAGATCCTCATTTCTCAGAAGGCCATTCAAAATTAAACTAAATAGACTTCCTACCTTTCTCCCTTCCCTAATTTTAAATATTTACCCTTTTGTTATTTAAAAATAAATTTTACCATTGGCTTATATTCAAATTCAACTTATCCAGGTCAATTACTTTCTGTTGCTCCTGAAGATGGGTTAGCCACCCGAAATATATATATCGAGATTAAAGTCTCTCCAAAAATAAATTCCTTTTATTTTTATATCTTAATGTGAAACCTACCAAGTATTTTTATCCAATAATTTCATGGAAATATTTGGAATTACTTGAAAATATTTGGAAGTACTTGGAAATATTTGGAAGTACTTGGAAATATTTGGAATTACTTGGAAATATTTGTAAGTACTGGAATTTTTTTGAAATAAAAGTAAAAGTGGAAGTAGGTGTACACCATATTAGGTCGTGGTTCACCCTTCGGTGATGGATAATGGAAAGACTCTCCTAAGAGAATTAAGGGAAATCCCCCCCCCCCCCCCCGAACCAAAACCGACAAGGTAAGAACTGAATGAGTGGGGGTACTTTGGAAATAGTGGGGGGGGGGGGCGTAAAAATTTGAAGTGCCATGGAGGTTAAAAACGGCCCTGTTTATACACAAACAATAATTGTTTAGTAGGAGTCTAAAACGAATGTATAGATATGCCACCATTTAGCGCTGATATGAATTAATTGATCTTAGGGGCGATCTATATAGTATATGGGCTTTTTGGGCTGCTGCCAAGGGTCCGTGGATATTAAGGGCCCCCAGTCACCATTGAAGACAATGGACAAAATTGCGAATTAAAAAAAATAATCGATGTTCAAGAAAAATTTTATGTTGAAATAGAAAGTGATGATACATTTTATACATCTTTCGCTGGTTCAATAAATGCGCTGTTGCCAAATTGTTTTTAGGGTAAATTTTTTTTATACATTTTTCATTATTTATTTCTTATTATCTCAGAAACTGTGTTGTAACTATGAATCAAAAATGTCTTAAAATATGTATTGGTTATTGTTTAATGTTTGATTAGTTTTTTATAAAAATGGTAAGAAGGGTTTCTTAATTATAATTAAATAAATTAAATTGAAAGTTTTTGTGCTGAGAGTAACATATTTTATATATTGAATATATTGAAGGAGACAATAAAAGAGTGTCTCTTCTGCTGGAATTATAAATTTTATTTATTTATAACGAGAGGCTTTGCCCTCTTCATCAGTCTATTACAATTGATTCACAGGAATTAATTTATAAGACACACTCTTTTATTGTCTCCTTCAATATATTAAATAAATTAAAAAATATAATAATTAAATATGTATGTAAATTTTCCGATATCCCATATAGTTCAATATTAAAGAGCCTGAAAAACTCTATTTTTGAAATTTAATATCTCCGGAACTACCTGTTCTTAAATTTCGTTTTACCACCAATCGATGCAGAAGTATTTAAATAATAATCTGTATATATTTCAAAAAAATCCTAAGAAAACCCATTTGGCGGAACAACTACCTTAATTGAATTTTTAATGAAAATTTGTGAATTGCTGCACTCAATAAAAAGTATTAAAATGTTACGAGAGGGACAATACAAAATCTATTTTCTCTCTCGTATTCTTTATTTCCAGAAAAAAATCAAGTTCTTTATGTTTATTTTCAGAAAAATATTTAGGTAAATCTTATTTTACAACATGTCTGCTAGAAAATATAAAATTAGAGCTGAAAAACGAACATTACGGTTAGATCGAGAAATAGAAAGAAAGAAATGTGCAAAAATTGAAACTTTTTTAAAATTTGAATATAAAAACGAGAATATAATAGCTAGAAATGCATTATTTAATAAGCTAAAAGGAAGGGATCGTAAATTTTTTTTTAATCAAAATGATAAGAGAAGGAGTTACACCAAAAACGTCCATCCCTAAAGGCCTGGGTTGGCCCCTCCATTGTGAAAAGAAGTAGAATTTATTGTCCTAATTTTTTCCGATACTGTATACATCATTATAGAAAACAGTTTTTTGACAAATTGGCAATTAGTTTGATTAATTAAGTAGGCCCCCAAGTAGCGTTAGCCCAGGGACCTACAAATTCTCGGTCCGCCCCTGAACTTTCTTGATTTGCATCAAATCGTTGCTTAATTGAGCCGTTTATTTTGAAAGTGCCCTAAGACCATTTTTTGTTATTCCGAAATATTTAAATTTATTATTGTTATAATTACCGTCCATAATTTGTATTAATTTGAAAGTTTATAACAGATAGATAGAATTAAATTTGAGATTTCTTTATGTAAGGATCAAAGGGGAAAAAAATATTCTATTCTGGTTATAAAAACAGTGTTGCCTCATTCTATATATGTTACTTTTGTTTTATATCTAATGTAATTGTCAATATAAAAAGAAAAGAAAGAAAAATTGTTTTTGTGAATGTGCCAAATATTTTTTGAAAATTTGTGTTCTGATAGTCTTCAATGGTAACGAAGATAACAAGAAAATTTAGACGAATGTGTGACATGACTATTTGAAGCCCTGAAGAAGTCGGCAAAGTCGACGAAACGTTGGCTGATAAATAAAAAAGTCGCACATAAAAACTTGTCCATATTTTGCTGTTATAAACTTTCAAATTTAAATTTATATTTTTATAAATACATATATTTTGATATATTTATTTTGACAAATTCATGAGGGTATTGTATTCCTCTGACTGTGAAATTATTATGGTGACCAATCGTCCTCCTTTAGAGGTGGACAGTCCTTTTGTAGCTCTGTCCTCCCCCGAAAGGTCCATGTCCTCCTTTTCGATATTTGAAGACTAATCTGTAAATCTTTGTATTCGATCGAGATTATATAGATATTATAGATAAATTCAATATGAAAGACATTCCTTGTTCAGATATTTCCAATATATTAAGAGTTAAGAGATGAGATACCTTGACAAAAAATATTCATTCAATGGAAAAGTACTCATTTAAATAAAAAATAATAGGCATGTCAACATAATTACAATATAAAATACTACAAATGTTTTTACTATGCATTTATCATATTATAGTTTATTATTGTTGCAATGAATAAAATGTTTCTTTTCTTTATGATATTTTTTTGTTCAATTAATTTGTGTCCTTTTCATTGTAAAAAAGTTGGTCACTTTAATATTATAAACATGAAAAGAAGACAACTATGTCTAAGTAAAACTGGGATATACATTTTTTTTTTCAAAATTGGACTTATGTCACTTTCGAAATAAACGCCTTTAATGAAAGGAGATTTCTGGCTTACCTTTTGCGAGACTGGTAGAATTTATTAGGCTGATGATGTCTTTCGAAGAATAAGAGAACACTGATTTTAACACTTGGTAGAGAAAATGCTCTTCCGAGGACTTGAATGCGAGTGTCTGTCCGAGGCCAGAGTAGAACTATAAATAGTGTGCTGAGGGCCGATTGCCTCTTGGGGAATCCCTATCAGTTCAGCTTTAGCAAGCTAGAAGGGATGAGAGGAAGAAGAGAGTTTCGTTGGTCAAAGTCGCAACATACAGGGTGGGGCGCTGTCACTTCCTTATTTAAAAAAAATAATAACACAAAAAGTATTGGCAGTATTGATTTAATTATTTTTTCTGTATACAGGGTACATTTAAAGTTTTATTTCATTAGATTTTACAAACGACATCTTGAAGGTGGCCACCGTCCTCGTCAATACACTGAGATAGACGAATTTTGAAATTTCTGTCCAGTTTTTCGATTGAGGAGTGTTTTCTACCCAAACTCGAAGAAATGGATGTGGGGGATGTGTGGTTCCAACAGGATGGCGCCATGGATCACACGGCACGAACTTCCATGAATCTCTTGCGGGAATACTTCCCCGAACGGTTCATCTCAGGCGAACTTCAATGGTCAGCGCGATCGCCAGATTTAGCCCCCTGGGACTATTTCCTGTGGGGCCATAGACTAGGGGACCTTGTAAAACAATTATTAACTATGTAAATTGTGTATAAATCTTTGAATAAAATTCAAATCGAATCAGTTTGTCATCCCGCGGAACCCTTTTTTGAGATAATTTTTTATGGAACACTTTGTGAGTAGCACACCCAGATTTGATTTTATGGGGGGGGGGGGGGTGTTGTATTCTATAATATTACATATTATGAACAATGTTCGTCTCTGTATTTGTTATAAAAACTTTATAATATAAGATATAAATTTGAATTTATTCAAACAAAAAGATAAATTAGTTAACGTTACTATGATGTTTATTTTATTTCAAATGAGACAATTAAAACCATGATGATGCATTGTAATGTTTATGTGATTGTACTTTTTAGACTGATGATAGCGTAAAAGTGTCAGCCGAAACTGTCTCCTAGTTTTAAATAAAAAAATGATAAGGACATAGAAGATTTAAAATTTTTCTTAAGTCTTTTTTCTCCTTACGAGAACCTGATAACTTTTCTCATGGTTTTAATTGCTTCATTTGAAATCAAATAAATAAAAAGATAAATATTCCATATAAAATATAAAGTATTTGTATTATCCATCGAATTTTAGCATTGAGTCGCGGAACTCTAAAGCGTTTGAGTGGAACCCTACGGTTCCGCGCAACACAAGGTTGAAGAACACTGATTTAAAGGAATAAAATTTTTGCTGTCTATACTAAATAATTATCGTGTTAGATCAGGGATGTCCAACCTTTTGGCTTACACGAGCTGCATTTGAAGGAAAAACAAATGCCTTGGGCCGCATATAAATTTTACTAATTCCATTGATATTTGTTAATCAAAAAATATAGCTAATAATGTAGAATAATGATATCCACCAAGACAAAAAGGCAAAAATATCATAGCATTATAATCTTTGGGGCTGAAAAATAAATGAGAGATTCATACTTGCCCGACAAATGTCGTGGTCGTGGTCGAGTAGACGACACCCGGCTTCCGGGCTATTGCAGTGGGAAGCCGGCGCGGCAGTCCCTACTGCGAGGGCCGACTGCCGGGTGAAAAGATATAGATATGGTTTTAGTTTAAAAAGCTAAAACATTAAAATACGCAAAAATTTTTTGGGTATTTTGTTCTATTTGCCCTAAAAAAGGAGATATAGTTATTTTAGGGTAAATTTTGGAAATTTTTAAAGTATCTCCATCGGGTTTTTAAGTTTTAGCATTCTATTCCATTTTGGAGTCACTGGGGAGTAGGGGAGAGGTTTGGTGGTATAGAGCAGGAGTGGCCAACCCGCAACCCGCGATAACAATTTTTGTGGCCCACGAGATTCATCACACTTTTACAAATTATATTTATTTTATATGGCAAAAATAGTGAAAACCAATGTATTAAAAAGGATCCATATATTCAAAAATTAACTGGCGAACAGTGCAATATTGAATTAAAACACATTTTTGAAACATAAAAATCAAAAATAGATTTTTATAACAGTTGCATCACAAAAGGGAAATTTTCGAATTTGAGAAATCTGGCACAAAAAGTTGTTAGCGCTTTTGGTTCAACTTACACCTGCGAATCATTTTTTTCGAAAATGAAATTGACCAAAGATAGAAAACATAATAGACTCTAACGTTCAACAGCAATTACGATGTGCAAATACTCAAATTGAGATCGATTTGGAAAAATTAAGTGAAAGAGTGGATAAACAAATATCGCACTAGTAAAATAAATATTTTATAATGATTAAATTTTTTTTATTTCATTTATATTTACTATATGTATTTTTTTATATTTAATTTTTAGTGTGATATATTTCTTTACAATTTGCATTTAGTATAATTGTTATTGTATTATCTTTACCTACGTGTAAAAATAATAGTAAACACAATAATAATAACTCATTATGTTTCAATTTTTCACTCCAAAAAAATGTCTATATCAAAATTTTCCAAAGCGGGGCCTACCCTAAAAATGTGTGACAGCCTATCCATGTTGGGAGTCTCTGTCGCATCTGACCTGTCTTGGAATGAACACATCTCCTCTGTGGCGAAATCTGCAGCAAGGAAGATTGGCTTCTTATTCAGGTCCAAGCGATTTTACAAACCCCCACAACTTCTCACCATCTACAAGGCCCAAATCCGCCCCTATCTCGAATACGTCTCTCATCTATATGGAGAGGAGCCTCAAAATACTCTCTTGCTACCCTAGATGCAATTCAGAAACGAGCCGTCAGGCTAATTGACGATTCTACCCTCACCGACTCCCTCGACTCGCTGGCTCATCGAAGAGATGTCTCTGCCCTTTCCCTTTTCTATAGATACTATCACGGCAGGTGCTCTGATGAGATAAAATCAATAATTCCCCCCAAAGCATGCTTTGCACGTAGCACGCGTTTTGCCGACTCCCAACACTCTCTCGCGGTCAAATTAGAAAAGTGCCGGACCACTTCATTCGCGAATACATATATCCCCATGACTTCAAGGAACTGGAACTCTCTTCCAGCCTCTATCTTTCCCAGCACCTATAATCTTCAAACCTTCAAAACCGGAGTGCATAGACACCTACGTCTACACCCTCTCACTTAATCAACTTTTTCTTCTCTTCGGTAATGCAAGGGTCTTTCGAGATCCATAGGGGCTGCATCTTTACTGGTGCACCACTTCTTGCATTCGATTGCATTAAAAAAAAAAAAAAAAATATTAAAAAAAAATTAATAGCAGCACAAAAAATCTCCCGAAAGCGTTTTCCATTTAAAATTTCAAAGATTTTATTTTTTTATTTTACTATACAGGTACAAGTATTGTAATCGTGCATGGAAAAAGTAGTTTTTTTGCTCCGTTTTTTCGAAATATCTAAAAAAAAACGGATGAAACTATTTTGATTAAAAAAATTGGGCGAAACCATTGCGTTTTGGTCTACAAAAAAAGCCCTAATAAGTGAACATCGAAAAAATTATATTTTTTCAAGATAGTAACTGTTTTGTCAAAATGTCTGTTATATTATTTATTATCTGTCCGGGCGTTACCAAATTTTCGTTTGAAATTATTCGTTATATTTATAGGGAATAGTAAAAATATGAAATTTTTAGATTTATCAATCATTTTATCAAAATATATTATATAAATATTAATTCACTAATATTTATTATATTCCTACAATATTTAAAAAAAAAATATATTTTTTTAATTTGAGGCTCGATCTAAAAATTTTCTGGGTCCCGGGCAGGAAAAATAGTTACATAAATAGATAATAATAAATTTATTAAATGATCAATTTAGAAATAAAATTTAAAAAATAATAATTTATTAGGTCTAGAAATAAATGAGTATTTCAAAAATTTCTAATTTGGATGAATTTTTAAAGAAAAAAATTATTTTAATATTGATTGTTTATTTGTTTATATTATGTATTATTATAATTGGAATAATTAGTTCATATAAACATCAAGAGATGACACTAGTAAATATTAACACCCTTAATTACTATAGGTTCAAATGGGAAAAGGGGATAATCTGTGTAGTGACTTTTTTTGTTAAATAATATAAATAGATGGTGTTTTTAGTGGATAATTTAGCAGCCTAGCGCTGCTCGGCGACCGCCCTTTCGGGACGGTCCAATTTTTTGCTTGTCTCAAATGGACATTCGAGTTTCGATTATCCTCGAGAAATGAAAAGGATAAGAAATGAGAACTCGGATATTTGAGACCTCACCGCTTAAGGATTTTATATTCGTATAAAATCCCAATCATAGAGGGAAAGAGAGGGCGATATTCGCTTTCTCTTTCTCACTTTTGACCCCCCCCCCCCCCACACACACACACACACACTAAATGATTACAAATTATTTTATTAAATATAAGAGAGGGGCCAGGCGTATGATAGTCATGTGGATGGCCACATCAGTTTATTTTTATTAGTTTTTGACTAAAATTTGTCAATAGATGTATACACTATTTTGATAAAAAAAATCTAAGCAAATATCTCAACCTGAATACATACAAAAAGTCTTATATTTATAGTGAATAATAAAAAAAATGAAATTTTTAGATTTATCAATAAATATATTATATAAATGTTAATTCACTACTATTTATTATATTCTTACATTTTTCAAAAAAAAAAAAAAAATTATTTTTTTAATTTGAAGCTTGCCGAAAAATTTTCTGGGTCCGTGCCCGGTTAGAAAAAATAGATAATAGATAATAATAAATTTATTAAATGATCAATTTAGAAATAAAATTTAAAAAATAATAATTTATTAGGTCTAGAAATAAATGAGTATTTCAAAAATTTCTAATTTGGATGAATTTTTAAAGAAAAAAATTATTTGTACTATATTATTGTTTATTTACTATAATTGGAATAATTAGTTTATATAAACATCAAGAGATGACACTAGTAAATATTAACACCCTTAATTACTATAGGTTCAAATGGGAAATAGGGGATAATCTGGGTAGTGACTTTTTTTGTTAAATAATATAAATAGATGGTGTTTTGAGTGGATAATTCACCAGTCGTGTCTGAGCTCTAGTAGTGAAAGCATCTAGACCCAGTTTAACCAAACCTCACCTACCTGCCTACGCAGACAACCAACCCAGGGCCTAATGTCCCTTAACCCCAAAACCCCCAAGCAGACCACCCAGATGGATGAACGGACAGCCTCCTCACAAGCAGGTAAACCAGCTCCCTCCAGCCAGATGGTCAGACAGCCTGGAGCCACAAAGGCAGGCAAGCCTCCCACCCCAAACCAGGCGGCTAGACAGCCCGGAGCCACCCAGGCCTACAAGCTACCAAGCTTTTCTCAAGCAGGCAGAAAGAAAAAGGAGGCTATAACCTCAATTCAAAAAAGTCTTGATGACCTCGAATCAAGCCGCAGGCAAATGCTCCTGCAGATGCAGCACTTGGACGCCAAGTCGAGAGAGCTAAAAAGACAGCTTGTTCAGCTCCAGAAAGAAGCCAACTACACCGACGGAAGGCAATTCACCGAAATGGATACCGACACCCCGAACTCTAAGAAAAGAGAATTGTCCGAGACCTCCCTCAACAGCCAACCCAAAAAGGCTAGAGAGGAAGTCCAAGAAACCATCGAAATGAAAAAGTTAACAAAACGGCAACCCCCTGTGATAGTCGATGGCGTTGAGGCGAAAAACCTACGTCTTGCCATCACTACCCAACCGGAGGTATTTAACCACCTACCTTCACTTAGAGTCGGCTCAAACAACAAGACTCAAATCCTCACAAACAACAGAGAGGACTACGACATCTTAGTTGACATTCTGCAGAAGGGCAAAATAAACCACTTCACCTACAGCAGAAAAGAAGAACTCGATGTCAGAGCCACACTCAAAGGCATGGCACCAGGACACACGCCGGAGGAAATCAAGGAAGCTCTTCAAAACGAGAACCTGAATCCTACAAAAGTGGTTCAATTTAAGGAGAGCACCTCTCAAAAACCCATTCCAGTCTTCGGAGTCTCATTCGCTCCCAAAACAAGTAAGGCACAAATCCAGCAAACCAGGCTGGTAATGAATTACATGGCAACATGGAGCTTCCCCAAAAAAAAGAGGAAAAAAATCATTCAATGCTACAATTGCTACGGCTTTAACCACCTGGCCAGAAATTGTTGCCGCCCCAAAATCTGCCCAAAATGCGCCGCAGAACACGAGCCTGCAAGCTGCATCTCAGACCAATTAAAGTGTCGCAACTGCGGAGCAGACCACGAAGTCACCTCTACCAGCTGCCCAGTATACATCAAAACCGCAGAGAAAGCGGAAGGCAAGGCGAGGAACCTCTCCAAGCCAACCACCACCAAAGGAAGAAAGCCTCAATCTCGCTCAATTGATGCTGCTCCTACACCCCAGGAAACCAGTCTACGGCCAACAGAACAAGCATGGACTACCCCCAAAAACGTCCTACCAAAAGAAAAATTCACACAGGCGGTCGAGGTAATTTTCCAACTCCTCTATGGATAAGAAAAACCTAAAAATCCTACAATGGAATTCCAACGGAATACTTAACCATGTCGCTGAACTAATGGCCCTTGCCGAGCACAAGGCCGCCGACGTCCTAGCCATAAGCGAAACCAGATTAAAACCCGCCAGCCGCCTCTATACACGCGGCTGGCAAGTCTTTAGACGTGACCGCCCTGCAGGCTCAGGTGGCGGAGTCCTCCTAGCAATCCGCCCAGGACTGCCTGCAAGAAAAATCACGCTCCCAAATCACCCCACAACGGAAGCAGTAGCAGCCGAGCTACGTCTAGCAGACGGCACCCGAGCCACAATTGCAAGCATTTACGCTCCTCCCCACCATAAGACTCTGGATAGCACGTTCCTTGAATCCATCCTGGACATGAGTGGAAGCGTGATACTAACCGGAGACTTCAACAGCAAGCACCCAGACTGGGGGTGCCGAGGGACAAACGCGAATGGATCAACACTCCGCTCCCTCTGTCTTACCAAGGGACTAAGAATGGCCAGTCCAGACGGGGCAACCTGGATCCCCACAAGGTCGGGATGCCTCCCCAGCGTACTTGACCTCTCCATCATCAAAGGCCTACGCAGACACTCCTTCTATACGGAGACACTCAACGAACTGGGATCCGATCACCTCCCAGTATTCACAGAACTCAGCGTTCAAACTCTCCACGAAGACCACATGACACCTAAACTGGCACATGAAAAAACAAACTGGCTCCAATTCAGGACAATTATCAACAATGAACTGATGTTACCCAATAACTTGGATACCGAAGACTCCATTAACGAGGCCGCCCTCCACTTAGAGGAAACCATTACCAAAGCAACAGAAAGAACAACCCCCCGAAGGCGACCCAACCAGCGTGACCCAAACCGGCTACCTGCTCACATACGTGCAGTGGCGGCCGAAAGAAATCGCGCCAGGCGTCGCTGGCAACGGCACTCTGACCCCCGGGACAAAGCAGAATGGAATAGGCTCCATAGAAACGTACGCACACTCGTAACGGAATGGGAAACCGAAAAATGGCAAAGGCAGCTTCAAGCACTCAACACTGACGATGGAACCCTGTGGCAGAAAACCAAGCAACTCAAAGGTGAACGCCCCTACCAAGGCCCCCTCAAACTAGGCGACACTTATGCCATGACCAACCATGAAAAAGCAGAAGTCGTAGCCAACCATTTTGAAAACCTGATGACAAACACCCTGCCATACGTCCTCGGGGAGAACGAGGCAAAGCGGGAGCTTCACGAACTCCTCTCACAAGAGGGCCCAGTACATCCAGCACCAGCCATCAGCGTCCCATGGATCAGAGAAGCAGTCAAAAACATTAAAAAAAGAAAAGCCCCAGGCAGAGACGGAATCGTCCCAATCACGATTCAAAACCTTCCCGGGAAGGCGATTCTCTTTTTGGCCAAATTGTTTGAAGGAATTCTCTGCAAGGGATTTTACCCTAAGTGCTGGAAAACCGCTACTGTAATTGCCATCCCAAAACCACGGAAAAATAAGGGCGACGTAACAAATTATCGTCCCATCAGCCTCTTATCAATTCTCGGAAAACTCGCCGAATCATCCATCCTCGGCTGGCTCGAACAGGAATTTCAGAGACTAAATGCAATCCCGGACCACCAAATGGGATTCAGAAGAGGTATTGGAGTGCTTCACCAGCTCACCAGAGTGGTCGACCATATCCAATGTAAATTAAACAACGGATACCGACCAGCTCTAGTGACACTCGATCTGTCAAGTGCATTTGATAAAGTCTGGCACACTGGACTCTGCCTAAAGCTGGCCAAGGCCGGAGTAAACAAAAATCTGGTCAAACTCATTGCCAACTACCTGGAAAACAGAGACTTCGAAGTAAGGCATGGTCCCGTATTCTCGACCAGAAAACACATTAGCTCGGGCGTACCACAGGGCTCCAAAATAGCCCCTCACCTATTTAATTTCTACGTAAGCGACCTGCCGATACATCATGGAATAATGGCAGCACAATATGCAGACGACACGGCTTTTGTAGGCTGTAAAAACACTCCCCAAGGGACAATCAAGCTCCTGAATGACCAGCTGGCCACTACCAACGACTTCTTCACAACGTGGCGCCTGAAGCTAAATGCCACCAAATCGGAGGCCGTCTGGTTCAAAGCAAGGATGAAATATTCCAGATTCCATCTCACTGCCGGAGAAGAAAAAATTCCTTGGTCTAACCATGCTCGCTACCTCGGAGTATGGATAGACAAAGGACTGAACTGGAAAACCCACACAACCAAAGCAGCGGCTACAGCAAAAACCGCAAGCAAGGCCCTGAGACCACTCCTCACCCAGAAAAGCCCGATCCCTATTGACACAAAAATTCTGCTCCACAGGTCCATTACGCGGCCCAGGCTCACATACGGTTCCCCAGTATGGCACAACACGGCGGAATCAAACCTACAGCGCCTACGCTCAGTGGACACCAAAGCACTTCGCCTGATTGCCGCACCACCCGCCGAAGCCCACGTGACAAACGCGGAAATTCACGTGGCCTTGGATATAGAACCACTAACGGACCTGACAAACCGACTAAATGCCAAATTCTATCGCAATGCAAAATCCCACGACAATCCCCTAATCAAGATAATCGGGGAAAATGCAAACGCAAAGCCGTACGGCAAAACATACAAAAACTGTACAAAATAAGTCATCAGAGGGCCCTAATAACGTGAAGTTCATCCCTCCCCCCAACTAGCATAGGTTTTTCTTCTCTTTGTTCATAATTTTTATTTCCTTTCTTTTTCAACTCCAGTTAATTAACGGGAATAATCAATAATCTGTACAAAAGTCATTTTCCTAAAAAAATCAACAATGTATAAAATAAAATTTAATTAGTCTAATTTCAAATCAGTCGAATCAAGATGCAAGCATCGATCTCGACTCTCCCCTCCCCAATGAAATCGCGACCGGAAAATGTTATTGTTAAAAGTACGGTCTCGCTCTCTGAAGGGAGGACTAAATTTATGTTACTTGTTTATTGTATTTATAATTATTGTATGAAAATTTTTATGTAAATAAACACCTTTAAAA
>JALMQS010000153.1:15206353-15351248 GCA_024734495.1 Forficula auricularia | reverse complement strand
TGTAGCAATGATACAGGGCTTCAACAGGCATAAGCAAAAAATAGTAAAATGTTATCTTAAAAATTCCAAAGTTTACTTGAGCAATAATGAAATAAATTAATTTTTCCTATTTTTAAATGATTAATAAGAACCTGATTTTAATTGATAAGATTGTTTACATCAAAAACATTAATATTTTCTAACATAAGTTATCTATATTTTTTTTATTTCAACCATGGGTGCTCAAAGACAATGGAATTCTCTTATAGGTACACAAAAATAATCCTTTTCAAATTTCTTTGTCAAGCTCAAATAAGGGTTGCTCTTTTCAAAGTACAGAGATAATGAGAACAACAAATATCCATAGAAAATAATTTAGATTTAGAAAAGATTTAGATTAAATCGATAAAATAAGATCGATTTCTTTCTCTTAGGCACTAATATCCTGATGAGGAAAAATTAAACACTTGCCATTTCTAGTCGGCTCGCTGCTCCAGTGAAGAAACTGAATGTTTTTGATTTATTTCCGGGGAGAACTAGAGTGTTTTATTCAAGACTTTTTCACACTGACCTTTGTTTTTCCCAGTGTTTCTTCAGCCGCCGAGATGATGTTCCAGGCCTCTTTTACTGAATCTTTCTTACTTACTATAGCGTTTTGGGGAATCTCGGTCTTTTACTTGGATTTTCATTATCAGAAACAAACAACGACTTTAACTGAAATTTAAATAAAATTATCAAAATAAGGCCATTTAAAATTTTGCTTCAAATATTTGGCCTTTGAGAACAATGAATTAACTCGTGGGCTTTGCCCTCTTCATCAGTAATATAAATAAAATTTATAATTCCAGCAGAAGACACACTCTTTTATTGTCTCTTTTCAATATATAAAAATTCTGCTACCCTCGGCACAAAAAACTTTCAACTAAAATTTAAATTCTTATTGATTAAAATACTAGCTATAGCCAAGAGTTGTCTTTTTGAAAAACTTTCCATCTAATTTTCCAAAAATGACATACTCAAATTCTTTATATTTAAAATATACTAAAGGGTTTGAAAACTTTTTTCATCCGAAGCAGAATTTTTCAAATTGATTCTTGAATGAATGAAGTAAAATTTCTTTGTTTTTATTATATCTTTATGTCAGAGGCAATTAATCTTCGACCACTCCATGGACTCATAGTGTGCCATTGACGTGAATTTGGCATCGGAAAGAATCATGTCACGGCGCCGCTGGCAACGACACTACAATCCCTCGGACAAGACAGAATCGAACAGTCTCAGCCGAGACATTCGGACGCTCATCGCAGAATGGGAAAGCGAGAAATGGCAACGACAGTTGTCATCACTCAAAACAGATGACGGAACACTTTGGCAAAAAACAAAACATCTTAAGGGCGAACGGCCATACCAAGGACCACTCAAGCTTGGCAGCACCTTTGCCACAACAAATGGTGAAAAGGCTGAAGTTATAGCCAACCACTTCGAAAACCTGATGACCAACTCCATGCCATTTGTCATTGGGAAAAGCGAAGGAAAAATTGAGCTTCACGAGCTTCTCTCTCAAGAAGGACCTGAGCTTCCTGTTCCAGTCATCAGTGTCCCAGGGGTGAAAGCAATTATATTAAAAGTCAGGAAAAAGAAAGCCCCGGGCAGAGACGGAATCGCTCCCATAACGATTCAAAATCAGGGATCCTAGCATCTTGTTTCTATCCGAAATGCTGAAAATCAGCAACAGTAGCCACTGGTATAATAGCCCCTGACTATCCATTATGTATTGACATGTAAGAACGTGCAAAGATCTAAAAGACAAGTCCTGACAAGCTTAGGTTCAGGAGAGAAATTATCAATTAATTGTGATTGTTCTAGAAAACTCCAATTCCTTGTCTCCTTGTACTAGAATGATATAACTATAGACTTGGTTAGTGTCTTAGCATAATTATAAATTACTGAAATAATAAATATGAGAAGAAGAATTTTTAAATATTCGAAACTTCATTATTCTTTTTATGTTATATAATTTTGCTTTTAGTGAATTTGATTCTTAAAAAATCTTCACGTATTGTACAAA
The DNA here is from genome assembly GCA_024734495.1 of Forficula auricularia. Taxonomy (NCBI): domain Eukaryota; kingdom Metazoa; phylum Arthropoda; class Insecta; order Dermaptera; family Forficulidae; genus Forficula; species Forficula auricularia. The sequence continues at coordinate 15,349,201 of JALMQS010000153.1, read as the reverse complement.
TGTACAATATTTCGAAAAAAGGGAATAAAAATATACCTCTACATATAAATCTCAATGTTTTAAGGAAATTTATGATTTTATGTTGGGCCACACTCATTCCAGTGCTGGGCCGCATGCGGCCCGCGGGCCTCGGGTTGGAGAGGCCTGCTCTCGATCGATGAAACTGATAAAATGAGATCGCTTTCTTAATTATTTAAAATTTTACTTTATTTTGATCTGTTTTATCATGTGGTCCGAAAGGCCTAATCATGATAGAAAAGAAAAGGAATCTCATACATTATGGATTTTGTTTTCCCTGATTATTACTTCGAATTCAACCAGTTACTCTATTTGATTTTATTATGCTTAAGGCTACGGTCACAATGGCTCCGAAATCGGACGATTCGACCGACCGCCAACATCGCCGATTCGCCCGATCATTTCAAACAAAGGTAAAGGTCTATAGGCTCTGGTCGGGCGACGTCGGCGTTTGGCCGAATCGTACGATATCTGAGCCACTGTGATCGTACTCTAAAGCGGATTTATCAAAAAGTCGTCCTCTTGCAGCGGAGCCCTCATGCTCTTAAGAACCGCCCACCGGTTATGATTGATGGTTACATCTTGAGGAAAAATAACAAAATACAAGAAAAGAACAATATATAATGGAATAATCGCATTAAATTTCGAGCTGTTTTTTTTTTTTTTTTTTGACTTTTATTTTAATTTATTATATACACCATTACAGTCTACAGTTAATTTTAATTAAACTGCTACAAACATAAATAACTCTATCTACATAATAACAATGACATTATTTAATGTAAAATTAAAATTTCCCACTTGCTTAATAAGTATACAATAATATATAAAACTATATACACTAAGCGTTTTTATTATAATTTATTTATTTCCTAATTTTTTTATTTATTTTTTATTATTATTAATATTATTTATTATTTATTTTTTTTTTTAATAAATTCATCATATATTTATCTAAATTTGAAATATCTTACGTTTTACAGACTATACAAACAAAAAAATATTGTAAACAAAAAAGGAAATAATTGTATAAATGTATTTTTTACTTTTAATATATATATTGCTAAATAAAAATAAAACATTAGGCGTTATTTGTATATCGATATATATATTCTTCTAGTATTGTTTTTTCAAATAGTTAGGGTTAAATTTTCTAAACATAAATCACAATAATCTGATGATTGTAGAGATAGCTTAAATAAAATTACAATTAAAAGTATAATTTAAACGTTTTAATAACTATATTTACAATTTCATGAATTTGTTCATTTATATATATATATATATTTTTTTTATTTCACTCATTTTTTGACTAATTTCCTTTTTTTATGAATTTGATGATTATTATTATCATTTATTTTGTTTTTTCATAAATACACTGATTAACATATATTTATAGTTCATTTGAGTAAAAATTAAAAATTAAAAATAATTGTATAGGTACATGAAGATTTAAAGACATTAATTTTTTTTAAGTTTATAAGACGTAATATTTATATTAGTATTTTTTTTTTTTTTTTTAATTTTAAAATATTTTTGTTAGTTCAAATTACGATGAACAATTTATTTATTTATTTTCTTTTTTTTTCTTTATTACCATTACAGTTAGTTTAATATTTAACTAATGTCTAATACAATGAGCCAGTTGATTTGTTTTTGTTTTTTAAGAATTACAGGATATTTTTCGAATGGAAATAAAATAATAAATATTAAGAATTTATATAAATATATATATATATATATATATATAATAGGTATAAATATATATTTGTAAATAATATTCGCTCAGCCCAGGAGTGTCAAACTCATTATATTGCCGGCCATTTATGTGATAGGTAACATTTACAAGGGCCTTCAAAATTTTGCTCCGCTATTAAATTAACACACAAGTAGAACGAAATAATTCAATATTATTCATCTTGTGTTTGTATAAATGTTTTTTTAAACAAAACTTTTTTATAAAGGGGCCATAAAAATGAAGCCGCGGGTCGGATGCGGCCCGCGGGCTGCCAGTCTGACACACCTGGCTTAGGTCATTCTCACATAAGAGTGCGCATCATTTTCTTATTTTTTTTTACCTATTAGGCAAACATTGTATGATTTTTCACAAAATAAATTAACTACACTTGTCTTGAGAATTTGGAGAGAAAATTTTTTACCAAGTGATTGGCACCAGATTATTTATTTAGAAAACTGAACTAATAAAAATTGAGAAAAATCAGCAATCATTTGGGTCTGTCGCTGAAGGTGAACAACGTTTCTTTCCATAAGAAGGTGTTTATTGTTCACCGCTCGTGAGCGCCTCAAGATGTTTAGGGGGAGGAAAAAATTGTTATTGAATCTTAAAGAATCTATTTTATATTTTTTAATTGTAAATGAATACAGTAAAATTAGTTTCCATTTTATACAATAACAAATCATTAAACATTTTTGCAATAAATATAATACTATTTTAAATTCAATATAATTTTTTCCTAGGAAATATTATATAGAATAAATATTCAATCTTTTAAACTGATGACTGATCGAAAAATATTAAAGAAAATTAAATACACTTTTGTTTTCCGCCCTCTAGTTCCGACACTGCGATGGCCATTAGATGTTAGGGAGTGAATGTGAAGTGAATTATTAATTATTTATATCTTGAATAGATACCACTCCTATTATGATTTTATCTAATTGCCAAAATAAATAAAAAAAATATTTTTATTAATATGTGAGAACATTAATTTTCAATAAAGTTTACATACAGTGCCTGGGAATTAGGTGAACATACATAAAATACCTTATAAAGAGTCAAAAAGACACGTAACGTTGTCGAATTGAAAAAAATTTATTTTCCAAATTCCCAAGTACAATATAATTAATTTAATAATATATGAACGAGTGAGATAACAAAATGAATTAGTTATTCTCTCAGCAATTTTTGGTTAAATTAAAAGCCGAATATGAATATAGGAAACTGTCCACATGGTCGTGCGCAATTTTATTTGACCATGTGATTGTAGTGAGCGTTTGATCAGTTTTTTTTTAATTATCGTCTTAAATCAATATTTTATAATGTTTCGAATTTTTTCCAATGATTTCATTTTAGTAGATTTTAGATATAGGCCTATTTATCAATTTAAATAATAAGAAAAAAAGCTTTATAATAGAATTTATTTATTCATTAATTTTGGAAAATGGCCATTATATTTTCATTTCGATGTTAATCTCGTTAAGATTTTTAATGATTTTAATTTTTCTGTAAATCTCTATAAATGTGTTAAATCGTCTCAATATTATTTTATTTTTTCAAAATTTATTTTCATTTTTAATTCATTTAACCATTAGATACGTCTGATCTCGAATTTTTCATTTTAGCCACATTTTATTTAGTTTAATATATTTTATAAATTGAAATTTTTTCAAGAGTATTAACATAAATAGATTATTTTTTTTTAAGATACTATTAATTGAAAAGTATGATACACATCTGACACAGCCATTGCATTTTAAAAGAACAATACAAAACAATATTTCAATTAATATTTATAATTTTGTAATTATTAATGGTTTATATATGCTTGTCTAATACATTAGAAGACTTTGGCTTTTCATTTTGTGTGTGTATTAGTGTATATTTATGTGTCTTTTTATTTATTTCGGTTTGATACCAGTCCGATGATTTTTTTTTTATATATATAAGGACGCATGTTTATTATTCAAGATTCGATGTCTACATTGCAATATGTTTATAGAACAATATGATGCTATAGATTTATAGTTGAAAAGCAAAGTCTTCCTAAGTTAAACATTGGGTAAAACCAGCAAATACATTAGTAGGTAGTCATTTGGAAGGTGAAGTGTTTGAGTGAGCACCATATTATTATATATTTTATTATAATAAAAACAAAAATAAATAAATAAAACAATACACAACGTTTGGATTAATAATTATTTGAATAAATATAAGATACTGTAAAGTCCATGACAAAAATACTCTTGAATGTACATCACAAGTACAGTCTGTTTTCCGATTTCCTCAATACATAACCTCACTTTATGTTCGGGTATGACCAGTGTCAATCTAATTGGATAGATGTAATCATCTAGCACAGATACAACTTCAAAAATTTGCTAAAATTCGAAAAAATGTCATCTTTTGTGGGTTTTTTGAATTTTTACTAATTTTTGTCAAAAGGACCGACCAAAGCTAACGTGCACCTTCTAAAAGAGATGTCGTTTCATCAATACACGTTTTGATTAGTGTTTTCCAAATAAATCCTGGTATGCCGTCACTTTGAATTGATTTTAAAAGAGAAATTATAATTCTTTATAAGTATTTGTGTTTGTCTATTTGTGATTAAAATGTGAATGAAAACATTTTAGTTTATATGTTATATATTAGATTTTTAATGTCAAATTTTTAAATATTTATTGAGTAACTTAAAGAATAAATCTTTAATTTAAAACGAAAAATACTGACAATCAAGAGGTAAATGAACTGAGACTAAAGGGATTTTTTGTGAAACTCACCTTGAATTATAATACACCGACACCATTTTCCTTAACACTTATCTGTTAGGCATACGTATACGTAAAAGATACTTCGCGTGTACATTAGGTGAACATAGTTGCGTAGCCTCAGTTCATTCTACTCACGAAAACCAGCCTTTCAGACAATAACTAACGAGGGGTGAACCGCGACCTAAAATCGTGTACACCTACTTCCACTTTCATTTCCAAGTGGAAGACAATAGTTGTCAATAGATTATCTAATGAATTTCAAAGTAATTCCAAATAATTCCAAAGACACCTAATTCCAATCGCGTTTCACCCCTCGATAACTACTATTATGGATGGCTTTTCGGAAAAAACGAGAAATTTTCCGCTTTTCACACGTCCATTCATACTGGGCGGTATAATAGGTTTCATCATTCGAAACCGTCCACTCAGCAGAAATTTTGGCTGGCGGAATTTCCGCCCTGTATGGACAGCTTCATTTAAAAGAATTGGTTGCATACAAAGGTGGAAATTCCGCCCCGTGTGTACTAAAACTAAGTGCAGTAAGCGGGGTATAGTATTTTATACAATAAAAATTAATTAAGACTTATTTCACAAGTTTGGTATGTTACAAATAGGCTTTAAGTTTTCCTTTAATAACTATTGAAAGTGAAATTTGGGCAGAATTAGAAATGAAAAATATTATTTCTAATTTGTAAATATTAATCCAAGAAAACTAAATGAATAATGAACCATATTCAAATTTATACATATAGGTAGTTTTTTCATAAGATCTTTCTCATTTTATTAGTTTATCAGTTTGAAAGAATAATGAAGCAATTACCTACTATAAAAAATATATATATAAAGGGCACGCAGTATTAAAACTTACGGGCTGACGAAGAAGTTCCCTGCGTCGGTCCTGTTTGATAGATGGGTCTGTTTACAGAAAAGGTAAATTAAGGTGAAATAAAATCTGACCATGTTCAGTAACTAGTACTCCATCTTCTCAATTTCTTTGAAAATAATCACAGATTCATTAATCAAAACGTGGTGTATTGTATGAATTTTATTATTTTTATTATAAATTAAAAAAAAAATGTTAAAAAAATAAATAAATAAATATTAACAATTTAAAAACCATCATAGTTTTAATTATTTTTTGAGATTTAATTATTTATTGTTTATACATGTAGGCCGTATAAGGATGAATGATTTTTTTTTAACTAAGACTTATTGAAAAACAAAATAATTAAGTAAATAACAAAAAAAAATATGCCAATTTGGCTTACAATTTACGACAATTAACACATGTCATTTTTTTCATTTTTGTTTTTTAATATCCTTATAATAATTATATTAATATGTACGTGTATTTAAAGTAGTGATAGGGGGCATTATGTGGGTATTATTCTTTTCAGTATCTTAGGAAGAACAATATTTATTTATATTTTAACAATTTCTATCTATGTATTTCGCGATATTTTATTACTTTTTTTTAAATTAATAATGATTATATTTATTATTAGTATTTGCGCTTTTATTTATTATGACAATATAGGAAACTAGTTTTTTTTTATTTGTTATTCTTTCTTTCTTCCTAAGTCTCTATTACTTCTAATATAAAAATTAGGTTAATAAAATTATACACATTAATAATAAGTACATTTACAAAAAATAAATAAAATTTTTTACACTAAATAAACAACATTTTCATAGAGATTTATCCAATATTTTTTTTTATTGTTAAGACGTCGTAATGAGTTAGAAGAAAAGCGAATTTGTTGTATGTTTGGATTAGTTTTGAACAAATTTGTATCCACTCTAAAATTTAATTATCAAAATAAATGGAAAATATTGTTTAAAGAAATAAATGTAAATACAATGGTGAAAATAGGTTTGAGCATTGTGAATATCTCTTGTTATTGTAGGTTTATCTTCCAAAATTCAACTTTGTTTAGAAGAAATCAAATATAAAAAAAAAGGATAAAAGAAATTTTTCCCTTCAGCCTGTAGATAGTGGTGAAACTACAATGGGCCCGGCCCCGAAACACAGTGGGCCTAGAATTATAGAGGGGCCACCTCTTGGTACTCCTTTAATATTTTTGTTTTGTTATTATTAACAACATATACAATAAAATTAAATGCACCATTAAAAGAGTGAATCAAAATTAAAAATCCAGGAGCAAGAATTTTAAATTTTATGTTTCCTTTTGATAGTACAGTGGAACCTCGATATAACGGGCCAATGCGGGAGAGGGGTGTCCGATATAGCCGAGTATATTCAAATAAATTTTCTGAATAAGCTATATTTATTAACAATCAAATAGGAAATAAATTTAAACGAAAGTTTACATTCTAATTACACTTTAAAATTGCATTTTATTCGTCTTCAGATGATAAAAAAACAATTTATTTAATTTACAATTTAAACAGATTGAATCATTCAAATGCATTCATCCCCTTTGACTAAATAAAATAAAATGTTGTGCATTTAGGAATAAACCTTCAGATACATTGGGGCAAAGCAACTCGGGTGATTCCCCGAGTGTGTAGTCACGTGCAGTTTACGATCGTTTACATGCTGTCCGTTTTATCCGAAGTCCGTTGTATCGAGGTCCGTTATATCGAGGTTCCACTGTAATTTCAAATTGTTATTAAATCATACATTTTTTTGTTATTTTCTAATTAAAATTTATGTTTTATGTTGCAATGGCCTGAATAATATTTTTCTGGAGGGGGGGGGGCACAATTTTAAGTTCCGTCAATGCCTGTAGAAAAATCAAACTAGGACAAAAGTTTTGAGCGAAAAGACGGAATACGTGTTGCAAAACTAGGTAGCTCAAAACAATTACTAAATGATGTTCATTGTTCCTTCCAAACAACTGTGATCCGTTCTTTTTGCCAAAAAAAAATTAACTTTCTTTCAATATTCAATTTTAAATTGTGTATATTTCTTCTTTTATATAATTTTTTTTATTATTATTTTCTAGGTTTAATTTAAAAATATGAATTCTTGGGAAAAGTGACATTTTAATACATACTAAAAAACGCTTTTTTCTGTTTAAGCAAAGATTCTTTTTTTTTTTAATTTCCTGAGTGTTAACAATAATTATTATTAGTATTGTAACTTATATAAGGCATGTTCCTTTTTAAATTACAATTATTAGAAACTACAATAATTTTTTAATATCTATCTAAATATATAGAATATATACTTTTATATTCTTATTAAGCAACCCTATAGTGCAGAAATGTTTTGTAGGTATCTGGTGCTATGTACTATTCCAAAAAATTCAGAATTATTTATTATTTAATTTTGTTCTATTTAGACTCTTTGTGTGTTATACATTTAAAAACTGATTAAGTCCATAAGTTAAAAATGAAACGTTGCTTAAACAGGAAATAACCATTTTAGATATAAAAATCTCCTTTTTTTAATAATTTACAGAATTATCGGAATAAGAGGATTGTTTCTTTTTTAAAATGGATCCAAGAGATATTTTCACAAATAATTTGTTGGTTAGAATATTTTATATACTAAAGTTAATTATTTGATACATATTTTTTTTTTATTTGAATTTTTTTTCAATAATTTATTAAAGTGAAAATAAAGATATTTAACTGTATATATCTAATTGTTTGGCTTAATATCCTTTAATAGTTTTTAACGAATTTGGTGTTTGTACTTGGTGAAACATTTTTTAAAATTATTGGATACAACCTAATGTGAAACCTACCAAGTATTTTTTATCCAATAATTTTAATATCATTTAAATCAATAAAATAAAAATGTTAAAAATTATTTTCAATTTAAAAATACACATAATTTTGAGTGGAAGTGAGTTATAGAGAAGATGTTTTAATTTTATTTCTGATTTTTCTAAATCTTATTTATTTATTATTATTATTATTATTTTGGCTTAAAATTTAGCTCAAAATAGAGAGATAGCATTTTTAATTTTTTTTTTTAATTTAATTTTTTTTTTTGTTCAATTAAAATTATTTATTTTTATTTTTTCTAATTAATAATGAAAAATGGGGCTTTTTTCTTCGGGACGTCCATTTTTTTCTGATGAATATTAATAATTATTATATTTCAATTATTTTTTTTCTCTCTTCTAAAATTCTATTTATTTTTTCCAAGGGAGTTAACAACGATAAATATTTTATCTTTAAATCATATCGGCAACGCAACCAAAGGTGCTTTTACAATACTAATACTGGATCAATACACATTATGGAATAGACATTAAGTAAATTACAATAATATATAAATATTAATAGATGTTTTCGTTTGTCTTGTATGAAAAACCACATAAATCATAATTATTTTATCTTACAAATGCATTATAAATTGATTGAATATCTGTATATAAAATCCATATAGGTAATATATATTTATTAATATTATTTGAATGTAAAAATTTCTCAAAAGTACTTAGGTAGGTTTAATAAAAGATAGTGAAAATTTTTAAATTCTTCAATGAAATCAAAAGATTCAGGTTAAAAAAAATATGTTTTACTTTATTTTAGTTTTTTTTTTAGACAATTCTATTGAAATATACCTAGTCAAAATTGAACGAGAGAGATTATATATATTTAAAGAGATTAAATATTAAAGAAAGTTGTGTTGAATTTTAGATTATTTATTTAGTTGAAAATAGAATTAATTTTTAAGTCACGTCTGATCGGGAATACTGATACAATTTAGCATAACATGCATTATACTATACATTGATTGCCTATTGTTACGATCATCTAATATCAGGGCGGCGCCTATCAGGTGCTGCAAAAAACCAGCGGCCAAATAATTCTAATTAAGCCAATAAGTTACTTATGCTTTTCAGTAAAGATAGTAAAATATTTAAAAACTTCTTTAAAGTATTTAACACGATAATTGTTTTGACAAAGTTAAGGAGTTATGAAAATACATATTTTCTCGTTATTTTCTGTACCAATTAAAAAAAATCAAAGAAATTATTAATGTTTTTCTGGTCTTGTAAAGCATTTATGTTTCGTGGGCTAAAAAAATTGAGATTTCTCACTATCAAATCGGTTCGAGAAATAATGAATAATTTCTCAGGAGTGATTTTTACAATACGACCTAAATTTGCAGTCCGACAACTGACTATTTAAATAGAAATAGTTGGTAAATATGCGTTCCCTTTCGCGTGCGAAAATATCGCAACTACTGTCCGATTTGAAAACAAAGAGAAGGAAGGGATACATGAATGCTGCGCAATGTGCTAATGCGCATTTTCTAACAATCGCGTCTGCTCAAAAGGCGCCAAATTCGAGAATACTTGTAAAAAGACGTATTTGAAATAATATCAGAACAAGAATTTGACAAGGGCACCAACATTTTTACGCACTGGTTATGTTTAGCAGCAAAATACATCAGCTTACAGGCGGGAAAATTATATATCCGCCAATAGCTACGAATTATGATACCTTAACTCAATTTTTCCCTCTCAATGATTATAATTAAACTCGTGGGTGTGATTTTTTAAATTCAATTCTTGGTATTATTATTTTCCATAATTTATTTCTGATCATTTCAAACAGTTCAATAATATATCAAAGCTTTTTCAAAACTATTCATTACCAACATGGCAACATGGATATTTATAGTAATCTATATACATATATAATTAAAACAAATTACTATATTAATATATTTTGAATAATAATAATCCAGCTGAAAAAATATACCAATATTTTTTTTTAGGAGAGAACAATTTTTTAATTTCAATGAGCAATTACTCTATTTCCAACGAAATCCTTTTCTTTGAAATCACGATTTTTTCCCCAAAATTTTTTTTCGAATTTTAATAGAAGATTAGAAATCAGTTATTCTCTCTCTATTTATAGTCCCAATTCATCATCGATCAGTTTTTTATACTTTTCTTTTATAAATACATTCCTAGCAAATTTAATTTTTAATCTTTTCATTTTGAACTTACCCTAAATTATTTCCAACATATCCATTTTCAATTTACAATTTTACTTGTACAATCTATTTTTCTTATTCATTTTACGTTTCCTAAACCATTATTTTATATTTATGTTCACATTCCTCTGATTAATCTTTCTATTTTAATTTTAAAAATTTTCGTTCAGCATTACAATTAACTTTCTCTAATTATTATCATCATCATGAGAGCATATCACTTATTTGAAATTTTTTTATTAAAACTGCAAATAAAATGTATTAAATAAATCTTATATTAACATTTAACATTAATATTATTATTGGATTATATATTTTTTATCTTAAAGCTAATTTAGCATTAAAATACCACAAACACCCTCTTGCCATCAATTTATATAGTTAAAAGGTTTATATTTCAATAGATAATAATATATTATATTTAGATTATTATTCTAATATCTACGTATTTTTTTTTTTTTTTTTATTTATATATACTTATTTTACTTATATGTAATTTCTAGCAATTACTAATTTGTAATATATGGATAAGGATAAATATATTATGTTGTTTTTTGTTTTTGTTTTTTTAATAATATTATTATATATAGAGATAGGTACATATATTTTGGAAGATTTTTTTCCCACTTTTATTATAATAATAATTAGTTAAACATCAGCAATTCAGCACATAGACAGACGTACATTCATACTTTTTTGACATGATTATGACAAATAGTATTCTTTTTTTTTTTTTTTATTATTTAATTCTTTTTTTGTTTAAACACTTAAAACATCGAATAGAGATTTTTATCTTAAATTAATAAACAATATATTTTTGCTTGTTTTAATTGCAGTTTTTTTTTATTTATTTCATTTTTCCTTTTATTTTGAAATTTACCGAATTTTTTATTATTTTTATTTTCATATCTATGTCTCTCTCTCCATTTCAATCAGCTAGTTTTTAATTATTCGGTTGCGCGCGAGTACCTAAAATTTTTCTTCATAAATTTGAAGAAAAATAAAATTTTCCGACAATTATTTTAACTATTTGATTTTATTTCATTCAGCATCTTTCTTTTGAAAATCTTTTCATTTGTCAATTCGGATTTTTTTTTGGAGGGGTAAATTTTAAAATAAAATGATAAGCGAAATGCTCCCTCTCTGTTCACCCCTAAAAGGTCCGTTTGTCAATTGAATTAGCCAATGGGGATGGTACGAAAATGCGCAGACAAAATTCCAAGTTTCGCAAGCCAGAACAAGGGCTCAGGTTTGCCTAGAACAAGCGTCGCAAGGGTTTGCCCGACGCGGCGACGATCCTCTATTTGTAACCCAATAAACATAAATAACTTGGTTTTAAGAAAACCAAGTTATTTCCAATCGTTTTATCACAAGCTTTTGTACCTGTTCAATCTCAAATCACCGCAAAACATATCAAGCAACGTACTAGTATAGAACATTACTTATTTTCGTTAGAAAATTGTTTATTAATCATTTGAGAAAAAATTATTCGTTTCTTCAAAACTTGAAATACGCAACATATATCCTATCTTTTTTAAAATTCCAAATTTCTTATAATATTTTCAACAAATTGATCAAAATTAAACTCTCCTATAATTCATTTTATTTATATATGTATATATAATCACATATCGTTTTGATTTGACTTTTCAATTCACTCGATTGATTTTAATATTCCATTCATGTGTATTCTGCTTTAGATCATGCTTTTTTTAATTTATACCATCATTTTCATCAAGACAAGATTAGCATTCAAATTATTTTCCTGTACATTCAATATTTTTTACCCTTCTGAATATTATTATTTCAAACCCTTTTAGAAATAAATAAATTTGGCAATAAAAATGGAATTGTTTAATATATGAAATTAGATTTCTTGTTTCATTTTGAGAAATAATATATTAATATTATTTCTCATCATCTTTTCAATCGATTCACAATCATGGTTGAAAAATTTATTTTTAATTTAAAAAATAAAAAAATAAAGTCCCTGGGAAAATTAGTAGAATCATCATGAATTTTTTATTTAGTTAGTAGCTATAGTAGGTAAAATAAAAGCTGTACTTCTGTAGGGTGGGACTAACTCAAGTCTTAATCAAAACACCTCTGTTCTGATATTAAACTTGTCTCTGCTCTATGAGGCATCTTCATCAGAGCATCGTATATGACAAATGAATAAATAAATAACTAGCTAGGTCCCCATCGACATCTAGCCAAAAGATATAATTTGTAATTGATAGAGATTGTGGTGTTGGTGCAAGGTGAAACATCTTTAATAAAGATAAAAGTAAATAAATATTTTATTAGATATTAATTTACTATTAGTTAGGTTTTCTAGGTCAGTTGTTTCACGTTAACTAACTCATAGTAAATTAATATCTCACAAAATATTTATTTACTTTTATCTTTATGACATAATTTGTTTTAACAAGGTAAAAACATGGAACTGATGTACAAATTAAAAACAAGGAATATGTGTATAGTGTATTGAATATTATCTAAATAATCTCAAATCATCGCGTCTATACTATATAATCTTTTTGTATTTAGCTACCTTTATATTATTAATTTTAGATTTTATACAAGGTTCGCTGGAATAGACCAGATGGCCCATGGAAGTGGCAAAAGAAGAAGACAGGCTGAAAAGAAGCCACATTTGTGAATAAAGTTATACAACACTAGGTGAGAACCAAAGTCCTATGTTGGTATACATTGTAAATAAATAAATAAGTAATTAACCACCAGGGGCCTCAACTTAGAAATAATTTTTTCTTGAGGCTTAGTAGGTAAAATTGTAAATCCATCATTTATTATTGATTTCATAGGAATATGATCCTTCCAATTAAATGCATTTGGTGTGCTTATGATTTCTTTGCCTAGTTCACTCTCAAGGCATTCCAAGACATTACCTATAGGATTTATGTCTGGAGATTCGAAAAGCCATCTAAAGAGTGAAATGCAGTTGTTATGAAAGGATTTTTGAGGTGAAATTTCTACTGGTTTTGATGGATTTTTCATTGGGGCATAATGCATGAATACTTTTATAATATCTTGAATGATTAACTGAGTTGGGGAGACACAGGGTGTTTAACTAAAGTAATCTTGAAATGATGAGTCTAATAATTTAGCCATGGACAGTATATTATTGATTTTATTATATTTTAATTTATTTTTCAAAGAGAAATGCAATTTTATTTTTTGGCAATCAGCTATCATGATAATTTATTGTTTAAATGCTTAGTTTAAAATCAAAGTACCTACTTATAAATGAAATTAAAAATAGCATTTAAGGACTATTTGATGGTTTTTTTTTAGTTTTTTGAAATTTACCTTATTTTATTTTTAAAGTAGAATTAAAGAAATTTCAAATATCAAAAAGTCTTCAAACACCTCTATAAATTATATATATAATATTTAAAACGGTCTTTTATAGTGTTTCTCAATCTTCAATCCAGTGACTACTTAACATGTTAAAAATATTATGTCTAATAATTGGATTAATAGCACTAATTTTTAATCTCAATTCTTTTTTTATATTAAATATTATTCATTTGCTTAAATTAAATTAAATTTTGTAAAAATATAATTTATTGAACCATATATTGCATTCCTAATATTTAAAAATTATTTAACTATTGGCAAATTTAAATAATTTTTAATCGGATAGAAAATATCATAAAACTGAAAGAAAATATTGTTTTAATCAAATATTTTTATCACAAATTTCATTTTACTTATAACGTATTTGAATTAAAGCACTCGCATTACACTCGGGCGTACTGGGCATGCGCACTTGATATTTCTAACTCAGAAATTCAAAGTACGCATGCTCTGTAATGTTGGGCGAGTATATCAAGTCGAAAACGCTATTCATAATTAATAATGTGAAGAGAATTGGTTTAATATTATATCTCGAATTCTATAGATTGAGAAACAATGATCTAGGTAAATAGTATTCAATATTTTCAATTTATTTTTGTGAAATTTTTCAACCAATTTCCAATGCATTTGTTTTTAAACTGATAGGAATAAAATAAAGATTCATTTGATGAGTTTTTTTCCATCTCTATAGATAGCCAAGCGTAGCGTAGGTCTTCACGAACGGCTGATCCACTTTACAGCTCTCCCTAGAAGTGAAGCAAGAGTAAGAGAAGAAAAAACAAAAGCAAAAATCAAAAAATAAATAAATATATAAAAAAATAAATAATACAAACACACGTAATTAAAAAAAAAAAATCAACAAATAATAAATAACACATAAAGCATTGACTAAAGATGGAAAAAGCATTTACCTAAATACTAATCCTAATAACTACTATAATTTTTAGTTTTTTTTTTGTTTTCAATTAACAATTTTTTCGTTAATATTGTTAGAAGTGTTTATATAAGTGTATTGATTAGCATTTTTAAAACCTTGTTAAAAAAATAGCAAATTTATTATAGTCATTACTTAAACGTTTTTTAAATTTTTATTTTTTATCATATGTTAAAAAGCTTTTAATTAATGGACTATAAACCTGCTATTTCCTCACAATATTTGTAAAAAAAAGTAATTATAAATAAATAAATAAAAACATTAACATTATCTGATAGTGAATTTTGTTCAAAATTTTGAATTCAGGAATTCCCAAAATCCACGCCAGTTTTCTTTTCTCAATAAATATCGAAGAAAGATAATTTTCTCATTTTTCAACTGTATATAAAAATAAAAAATTTCAGAGACTTATTTTTATTTTTTTGAATTTATACAATGTTATATTTTTCGGACTCTTACATACTTATAATGATGCAAAGGCCATAAATCACTCTCAAAAAACTCCTTACTGATATGCAACCTAACATAAAATATCTATGTACTTTTTCGCCTCATTTGTGAAATTGCCTAACCCTGGAATTAGGCAATATTTTGCCGAATTTATGAATTAAGCAAATCGCTGGACGATTTTCGGAATTAAGAAATGACGATTACAATCTAGAGGTAGTTTTAATTTTTGAAACTTTTCTTTGAAATTCTCTGCTAAACATTTAAATACAAATTAACTTCTCAGGTGAAAATATGAATTTTAGGAATTCCTGAATTTGATTGAATTGATTAGTTCTAAAAGAGATCCCCATGTTTTATTTTATTTTATTTTATCCACTATTCGAATTTAAATATAATAAACTAAGAAAATAAAAGATTAAAGTTTATTTGTTAATCTCTTTACGAATTAAACTATTCAATTATGATGATTTCAATAAAACTGTATAAGTGTTTATTTATTTATTTTTTTATAAGTTTAAATTTTAAACATTTTTTTTTTATTATTTTGTGAATACACTTAGTAGATACATTTTTTTTCGAAAATTTTAAATTTCATAATCGAAAAACTTAAATAATTTTTTCCACAAAATAAAGTGAATTCCAATTTTATTGTATTTTTATTATTCGCCTTTCCAAAATTTAGATCTATTAATAATAAAAATTGTAACATCTATCGAACAGTCCCAATATGAATCAGAGACAAGAAGCTTGATGAGGATGATGAAGCATGAATGATGTGGGTATGGCATGAAGTTAGCTACTTACTCATCCTCCCAAGGACAAATCTCGTTATTCTTTTGGCAGGATTGATTGCTCGAGGTTTTAACAGCCGTCGATGTCCCCGCTTGCCAGTTCTCTTCTTGACATGTAGCCAAATCTGTGGTAACTTTTGGGGATTTCGGCTCGTCTTGTTCTTTTGCCGCCTCAAAAGATGGCGTCTCTTTTTCTACCTTCGCATGCTTAACACAGGAAGGGTTCGAGGTTGAAGGAGATTCTTCAGGTGGCTCTTCCAGTACCGTTTGCGGAAGATCCTCGTCATCGAAAACAGAACTGACACTAATCATTGGAGCGATCGCGGCACAACTCACAGAAGCACGTTTTCTGTGTTTCTCTTTTTTTGGACAATCCAGCCATTCCTCACTTGAACGATGAGTATCGACGAGTTTTGCAACGGATGCACGACGAGGTCCGCCACCTCCGTAGACATTAGCCGCTGCCACCGCAGCAACCGCTGCAGAGGCAGTTGAATATTTACGTACTGTTTGGTATCTGGCCACTACACGTTGCTCTTCTTGACTATGACAATGTGTAATGGGTGGAGTACTTGTAGTATTTGTTGTGGTTATGGTAGTGAGTGATTGTGTAGAGGGGATGGAAGTAGTCGCCGCTGTGCAAGATTTCCGTAATCGCTCTGAAACCTCAACGATTGCGGCGCTGATGTCAGATGAGGAGCTACCGGAGTCCATTTGGGTTGAATTTTTCCGACTCCGTGGAGCTGGTTCAGGTAGTAGGGAATCCCAGGGACATACATCATCTTTCGCTTCTAAAATCGGTGGTTCGTCAATCGATGCTGCTGCTGTCGAAGGTCCACTTGGGGGATCCCTGAAATACCAACAAATTATTAATCTTTATGGAACATTTAATTTTGAAGTTCAAAAATTGAAAATATAAATAATTAAATAATTATTAATCTCTTTATATAAACACAATAGTAAAAAATTGGTAAATTTTAATATATACATCTTTCCCTCTTTTATACAACAGAAATGGCATGGCTTTTGATGAAATAAAGTATATAAACTATCCACTCACAAATGGTTTTGTGCGAATTGCAGATTCTTAACACCCTTTCCCGGTGAAATTTGAAAAGTCCCAAATCAACTTTCTCGTCAATACTTTTATTCCTATTATTTATAAGGACAGGAGCTATATCTACCTGCCACCACTTCCCTAAAGTTTCTGCCAAAGCAGATTGGATATTTTCAGATCCTGGATTCGTTTTCAAGTGCTTGTGAAGTCAATCCAAAATCTCTACTAATGCTAGGCTGATTAAAAAAAGTAAGCATTTGAAATACTCTACAGATCCCGGAATGAGTGATTATAGTTGATGTAGAGAAACAAAACATGTATTTTATGTCAATATAGATATAAAATTAAATTGATATACGAAGTGTCTTTGTTAGGATTATATAAAATAATTATTTTAACGATTAATTCGTGAATTGTAAACGCCTGCCTAAATTTTATCTTGGTAAAAATGCCGAGCCACCTTAAGAAAAAGTTTTGTACAAGAAGAGATAGAAGAAAAAATAATAATGAAAATATTATTAATAATTAATAATAGTCAATAATCAAGTGCAACACATTTATATTTTAAAACCAAGTGCAAATATACAACTTGCCATGATATTAATCAAGTGAGGGTATGATAAAGAGGTTTAGTAGATAGAGCCTTAGGTAGCCCCAGGAGTAAGGATATCCATCCAACAAGATAAATAGCTATTCAAGCATAAAAAACACTGAAAACACCATGCTTATAACCTAGGCACTTGAGATTTGACACTCTTGTTCAAATTTTCGTGAGCTTATTTATTAGAGCCCCTCCCTTGGAGAAAAATTTCAAAACAATGCACCAAAAAAGTATAAAACGGGCAGAAAAATTAATATAAAAACATGTTTTTTTTTAAATAAAAAGTAAATACAGACAAAAAGAGATGAAAAGAAGATTAATATAATATGTAGTAGGCAAATAGTAGCTAAGTTAAGAAATGTTTAATTTCTATTTGCTTAGACAAAAACATTTTTTCAAAATACTTTTTTGTGTTAAATAATTTCGAAATGACTAGGCTAATAAAATTTAAGAAGGTCGGATGTGTATTTTTCTTACAAAACTACAAGTAGATACATTATTTTGTTTAGTTTTCAAGATTTATTTAGAATTAATTATTTTATATAAAATTAAGTGGAATAATCACAGTCACAAAATGCTACTACTTACTGGTTGCGATAAGCCCAACTTATGTGGGATTCTTGCTATCCAGCAGGCTCTACCCACTTAGAGCCCCCCCCCCCCAATATTAAAAATGTTATTAGCAAACTACGTCTTAAATGTAGCCTTCAGGTCAAATTTCAACATATTAGTTTCGTAAGTTCTTGATGAAACCGGATTAAAAAGTGATTTTAGTGGTTTTTTCGTGTTTTATGGTATCTATTTATCATTGATTTTTTTAAAACTGTTTTTAGCAAGCATTACTGTCTTAAAAGTAATCCCCAATTAAAATTTCAAATTAATATTCCCAGTAGTTCCATTACGGAGAAATAGTGATATCATAAAATGAAACCGTGATTTTAAAGTATAATAAAAAAAGTACTAAGTAAAATTTCAAAGTAGGTTTCAGAAAAAATAAAACAAATATATATTTTGAGTTTTCATCTCGATATATAGATATATTTCGGAATTTGAGCCCATCATCATCAGGAGTTAAGGTGCCATCCGAAAATTACGTCACAAGCGGGGTCATCAAAGTGGGACATCGTATGACAAGGGGGGGGGGAGTCACAAGCTTCGTGACGTCACATGTACCAGGTGTACAAGTATGGAATGCGGATTTTTTTTCTAAAAAAAACATGTTAAATTCGAAAGAATGATAAAAAGTGATTTATTCAAAGTACCTATGCTTGGTATACATTTTTCCCAACTTTCGGGAATTTTGTGAATACCGGAGGAGCGGGGGACAGACAAATGTGACCACCTGTGATAAGGACGGGGGGGTTCAAAAAATCATGAAATTCGTGTGACGTAATTTATAGATGGCCCCTAACATAGAAAACTGTTTTCTATGTTAACTCCTGATGATAATAACTCAAAACATATATTGTTGTATTTTTTGTGAAACCTACCTTGAAATTTCACTTACTTTTCTTACTATTAAAATGTTTCACCTTGAACCGAAACCTAACTCTTCAAAAATTATTTTAAAGTATTTTTTCCATTGTTTTACTTCTTTAAAAATTGAATTTATTGAGTATCTCCGTCAGAGAGGTTAAACAGCTGGCGGGGGACAGAGTCGAGTGGAGACGGATTGTTGCATCAAACCAGTCTTAGGACTGTATACTCAATGATGATGATGATCTCCGTCATAAAAGTAATCTCAATATCAAATTCTAAGTTATCAGTTTCAGTAGTTTCAGAAAAATCGTGATGAAAACATGATTTTAGTGTTTTAGCCTTATTTCTCTGAAATTAGAATTTTATAAAACCCATTGTTAGCAAGTATTTTTAATTTTTAGATTAGAAAACTATTAGCCAAAAAGTATTTTGGCAAAAAGTGTTTGCCTAGGCAAATATAAATTGAATATTAGCTAAAGCTATTTGGCATAGCAAAATTGTTTGCCTGAAATAACAACTATTTGCCTACGACAATTCAACATAACAGAGGGGAATAATAGAATAATTAAAATATTGTTTTATTATTATTATGATTATTATTTTTTTAGAATCAAAGACGACATAGAAATGAAAGAAAGAGTGGAATATTTGGTCAGGCATATGTCGTCGGGGTGACTTACAAGCTACACCATAAGATGGTCGAAGTCAAAACTTGCATTGGAAGATCGCCTCTGAAAAGAGAGTTAAATTGCCAACTATAATAAAATTATATTCCACTCTTTAATCAGAATTATTTACTCATTTTTTAAACTAGATCCTTCTTCCTAGTATATTTAATCTTTTTTCGAAAGTTTAATCATTTTAATTTTTTTTTACCTTCTCTTCCATTAAGAAATCAATTTTAATTATCAAAACTCCAACACTTCCTCTCCAATTTAATCCCCAGTATTCAGCCTCTCTTTTAAATAAGGACATCCTGCCCTGACAAATGACAGCTTTCTTGTTTTCTTTTTCTTTTGAAATAAAAATTTAATTGAATGTAATGGAAGGCAGCCCAGGGGTAGTGAGGAAAGAAAAAATTAACACATATCAAATAAGGTATAATTTATTGGAATCCTTTCTCCTTTCCTTTCAAACCGACGTTTCAGAGGATTCTTCCCTCCTTCTTCCCCCAGGTTTTTATGTCTACGGTCACTTAAAATTGATTTATACGATGAAAATGAGCGCTCCACATCCTCAGATGTAATGAGGGAAAATTTAAAGAAATTTTATATATATATATATATATATATATATATATTTCTTCATTTTGTTTCATTCTTTCTCCGAAAATTTACTTTTAAAAAATCTGTATTTGGCGCGAAATAGGCAATATTTGACAAAAAATCCTTCAAATATGCAATTTTATGCAATATAATTCAAATCTGCAAAAATATGCAGTATAAAATTTAACCCACAGTATCCTAGATGCATGATTCGAATAGATAATTGATCCCCTGGGTCTAGGTATCTGGCGGCAAACAAAATATGCCATTGCATAAGAATCCGGTCTCTAGTAATAGCATACAAATGTAAAATAATAAAAAATCAAGTTCAAAAATGAATATTTTTAGTGATTTTCTTATGTTTCTATGGACTTTCTCGTATTAAACCCCAAATGTAATCTCCCATCAATATGTCGTTGTACTGCCCTTGGTAACGTCGTTTAAAGTCCATCACATCTTGGTGAAAACGCTTTCCTTGCTCCTCTGAGTTATGTATTTATATATGATATTTATTTAAATATTTTATTGGTATCGCCGATGTTTTAAATGTTTAGAATCATATGCATGGTGAAAGTCTTCCAATCCGCGATAAATCGACCAATCTAGTAGAAGAATCCTCCTCGTCGTCGGTTTGAAAGGAAATGAGGAATGATTCCAATAAATTACACCTTATTTGGATATGTGTTACTTTTTTCCTTCCTCACTACCCCTGGGCTGCCTTCCATTACATTCAATTAAAAGTTCTACCAGTCCGTATCTCTCCAGAGAAAATTTGGTTGCATAAAAATTTAATAATTTTAATTTTTTGAATTCCACTCCCTCTCGATATAATTCTCAACTTCCATCAAATTATTTTTTCTCCCCCAAGATTTCCCATGTGAAGATGATTTTTCACATTTTTAAAGTCGAAAATCTATAGATTTTATCAAATATGTCAAAGTGGAATTTTTAATTGTTATTTAGTGCTCTTAGAAAAATGATAGCTTTACAGATCGCATGACGACCATATAACATATGTCTATGTAGTCATAGGAGTTTTTATTCTAAAATTTTTATTCATTTTACTTCTATTTCGTTCAGTAATAATAAACTTTGGAAAATTACTCCATTCATTTCCGACTCCAACAGGCATTTGAGAGAAAATAGGGGATGTTCACCCTCAGAAATGTATCCGAATTACAAAAATCATGATGAACAAACTTGACATATATGTATAATATGTATATATACATTAGGGTGGGTCAAAAAAACTGATTTTTTTTCGAAATCGCTTTAATGCGGAAAAGTTGCCTCCCTATTGTAATAAGAAGAAAAACGGAATAAAAAATTAAAATCGGTTAACTTCTTCCGCTCGTACATCGAACATGAAATTTATAAAAACTTGCAAAAATCACAATATTAAAAAAAATTTAATTAGTTAAAATTTTTAAAATAAACACACTAGTGTTTTATGCTTGTTTTATGATTTAAATAATCTAAATAAATTAAATTGTGAACAATAATATACATTTTTACATACTTTTTTACGTAAGTAAAGCATATTATTGTTCAGAATTTAATTTATTTAGGATATTTAAACCATAAAACAAGCAAAAAACACTGCGCTCCGCATAAAAGCGTTTTCGAAAAAATAATTTCAGTTTTTTCGACCCACCCTAAAATACATAATATCAAGTTGGTTCATATACATACATATGGTACAGCTATGTCAATGTGGTTCTCCTCTAAAGACAGGCTTTATTGACCCGGATTGCTTTTTGGCACTCGGGTTCATTCCCGAGGGTGTTTAAACTACCCTTCTGATATTTAAACAAAATCATCCCATACATATCGGATGTAGTAGTTGACATCTTGTGATTTTAGTTAGAAATCTCAACTGTTTATGTAATTAAAACTTGTATATAAGTTAACTGACCTGTACGGGATATCACTGAGGTTGGATTGACTGTGCGAATGAGAGACCCGACCCCCAACAACACCCAATTCATGGACGGAGCCGCTTAGGCTTCTGTCACTTCCTCGTCTTCTGCCAAGAACAGCTGCAGCGGTCCCTGTGGTTCCTGTAGCGGCTGCTACTACTGCAGCTGCACCTGAAGTAGTGCTAACCGAAGGTGGAGCGCAACTACTACCGGAACCTGCGCCTAATGAAGAAGCCTGCGGCAAACTCCCGAGGCCACCAGTGCTCTGTCCTTGGAGAGACAGCGGGTTCGGGGCGGTTGTCGTTGACTTCTTCTTTGTCGGCACACCAAAGCCAAAAAATCTGAAAATTATCAAAAGAAATCATTTTTTTTAACCCTTTGCACTCAGAACAATTTTTAATATGACCTATCAGCAAATCCGACTCATTTTTCGTATGGGCTATCAGCTACTCCAGGCTATTTTCAATGGCGCGAGCGCGCCGCTGTAGAATATTGAAAATTGCTTTGTCATTAAAAAAAACGTGAATACACTTTAAAAATATGATTTATTAATACAATATTACTATGAAAATATAAAAATACAATATATTTTATAAAAATCACTTTGTAAATTTCTTCATTTTATGGTATCTTGAAAAACAATCGCCAAGATGCATTCTTGGCTTATCAGGGCAAGTATAACAATATTCACTCGTTTCTCGTCTTTCACCTTTCTTCTGTCCATTGGAACAAACAATGCAACTCTTTTTTTACCTTTGCGCATTTCATGAATTTTTCCGTTTAACCTGATCTCAGATGATGACGTAGAGGCTCTAGATTTTTCTTGTCGAAAATTTTTAATCAATTAATCGACTAACAGTTTAACATATTTCAAATGTGTCAATGGTTTTTCGTTTTGTTTTGTTTTTTCAATTTTATATAAGATATATGAATTAATTACAGACACTTCCAGGCCCCAAAAAAACATTTTTCTCCACCATTTAAGAGACTTTCTCAAAAAACAATAGGTAGATGCATAATGATCAGCTCGATCTACACCACCCATAGAATTTGTGTAACTTACAACTACATTAGGCTTTCTAATATTTACTTCCGTACCCCCTCGAAGAATTCTTTTTGAATCTATCATTCCAGCATCATTCCAAGTACTCAAAAGTGATACAATCCTTTTGTCTTTCCAGGCTAAGAACATGATTTTTCCTTTTTTACAAACAATAGTTTTTTTATCCGAAAACTTAGGTTTTTTCATAAAGGTCGGGATACCTTTCCTGTTAGCTTTTATAGTACCAGTCAAGTGGCATTTCAATTTCATTAATTCTTCTGCTAAAGGTATACTGGTATAATATCTATCAGTAAACATATGGTAACCCTGTGCCTCTGGGATTTTATCTAGCAGCTTTTGATATAAATGCAGAGGAATTCTAGTGCTGACTGGTAAATCTGAACGAATAAGATTTTCAGATGTAATACTTCCATAATAAGGTAAGATAGAATAGATATATCTTGTTTCAGAATCCGCCATTGCATAGATTCTTATACCCCATTTTGTTCGCTTAATAGGGTTGTAAGTAATGAAATAAATTTTCCCTTAAAATTTTACAATGGATTCGTCTACACAAATATTTTTACCAGGAATAAAATGTTCAGAAAATTTTGAATCTAAATAGTCTAAAAAATGCTGGCTCGTTGTATACGAGTTTTAAGATTTTTGCTTCCCGAGTCAGGTGTTTTTAAATGGAGCATCCAAAATATTTGATTGAATCGAGCTCTTGTAAATACATCAGAAAAAAGGCAACTAACTATTATATCGCTGCTATCACTATCACTATTTACATCTTCATTTATATTATTAATTTCAGCCAAATTGTCGCTTTATAAGTTAAATTCGAATTCATCCTCACTTTCGGAGAATTCATCAATGGCATTAAAATAATTAAATTCCATTTCGAGGGTAAATGTTCAAAAAATGATAATAGTTTTAACGCAATTATTTATAAAAACTAAGAGTATAGAACTTGATGAAGATCTAAAGAATATTTGAATTAAATATATATTTATATTTAAAATAAAAACATTGTTTCTTTTAATTGTCGCCGCTCCGGCGACAACGGAGTAGTAGCTTATCATATCATCACCGCAGCGGCGACAACGGAGTGCTAAGGGTTAATTATTTATTTATTTATATTGGTGTTTTAGGGTGCATCAACGGCAAGAGAGTTATTAGCACCTCAACACAGATAAAATATATAAAAAATAGTTTATATAAAAATATATAAACTATATAAAATTTGGCAGTCATCCAATATGGCGGCAGGCTGTATCCCCCCCCCCCTCCTTCAGTCACATTGCTTCACTCCCCACGCTAAGAAACTTTGACCCACTCCCTCTGTTAACTCTGTGTTTCTAGATAATAAGTAAAAATATATTTTGGGTTTCACAAATAAAACAAATATATGTTTTTAGTTTTTATCTCGATATATATATATGATGGGCTCATAACCCGAAATATATATCGAGATAAAAACTCAAAACATATATTTGTTTTATTTGTGAAACCCACTTAGAAAAATATATTTTTACTTATTATCTATTAAAATGTTTCACCTAAAACCGACACCAAATTCTTTAAAGATTATCTGTGTTTCTACTCCATTTTCTTAGTATTCTGATATGAGTGGTTGTTGGTTTTAAGCTTCGATTAATTTCTTTCTTTCTTGCGATAGTCTCCACCAAGAAAGAGAAGAGTATTTACGAAAACCAATTATATATTTTTAAAAGGGATAAAGGTAATAAACCAGGGAGGAGTTAATATAAATTTAGCTTCAAATAAAAAAAAATGGTAAGTGTTCGACCTTTAAAGCCTACGAATTCCTGCCTTTTTTATTTATAATTCACAAACCATAACGTTAACTAAAGAAATACAAATATTTTATTCAGTTGGTTAATTTCCATTCTTTATTTAAATAAAATTAACAAATTAATAGGTGTTTTGGACAATTTTATATTTTAATAATTTTTGCACAATCGTTTCGTTCGTTTCGGACTTTAAAGTGCTGAAAAACAGTACAAGAACAATAGATTGGGAAAATTAAATTAATGCATATTTCAAAATATATATCATGTATAGTTGTATTTTGAAATATGCATTAATTTAATTTTCCCAATCTATTGTTCTTGTACTTTTGTTTTTCAGCACTTGATAAAGTCCGAAACGGACGAAACGTTGTGCAAAAATTAATAAAATATAAAATTGTCCAAAACACCTATTAATTTGTTAATTTTATACAAATATTTTATAAAAAAACAATCTGAATAGATTTATTTGAAATCCAACCGTTACTGGAGAAATTCGTTCTTTATCAATGGAAATTTGAAAAAGTGGTTGAATAAATTATTTTGAATAAAATTAAAACAATATAAACATTTACTTATTTTTTTATTTTTATTTATAAATTAAAGTTGTAGATATAAAGCAACTATAAACAAAAAAATTTGTGAAAATAGACAAATGATACAGATTGTCTTGGAGATGAAATTAACTTGAATAAAATTAAAAAATATAAATATTTAATAAATGAATTTAACTTTAAAGGACCAATCATAGATTTTAGAGAAAATATTTTTACATTGCATATCAGAGAGGATGGTCCCCTTAGGAATCGAACCAAGCGCTAACTAAGCTTGCCGGGCCGCTAGCCAAACCCTTAAGACAAATCTCTCTCTGACATGCAACATAATATAAGTATTATAGCTAAAGATTTTTCACTCCCTTCAACTCAAAGGGAATAGTTAAAATTCAAGCTAAACTGAAAAAAGTTTTCAGTGAGGGACCCATTAATTTTACAGTGAAAGCAAAGATTTAAGTATCTTTTGAGTGTCTTTTTGAAAAAAGATGGAAATTATTTCAAAAATCAACCCAGACCTATAATATTATTAAATGAATTTAACTTTTAAAGGACCAATCATAGATTTTAGAGAAAATATTTTTACATTGCATATCAGAGAGGATCGTTCCCTTAGGAATCGAGCCCAAGCGCTTTGGCTAACGGCCCGGCAAGCTTAGTTAGCGCTTGGGTTCGATTCCTAAGGGGACGATCCTCTCTGATATGCAATGTAAAAATATTTTCTCTAAGATCTATGATTGGTCCTTTAAAGTTAAATTCATTTATTAATATTATAGGCCTGGGTTGATTTTTGAAATAATTTCCATCTTTTTTCAAAAAAAGACACTCAAAAAGATACTTAAATCTTTGCTTTCACTGATAAATATTTACGATCATTTTTTTTTTGCAACGAAATTATCTCTGGAGAAAGACGGACTGGTAGAAAATTTAATTGAATGTAATGGAAGGCAGCCCAGAGGTAGTGAGCAAAGAAAAAATTAACACATATAAAATAAGGTGTAATTTATTGGAATCCTTCCTCCTTTCCTTTTAAACCGACGTTTTTCCTCCTTCTTCAGGGTTTCAAAGGGTCAATGAATGAAACAAATAAAATGTTTCCTTCTTCTCTCCACAGTAGTGTTCAAAAACTTTCTTCATTTTTAACAAAGGCATAGAAAAACATTTTTTTTCCTCCTTTTCTTAATCTTGGGCTGCCTTCCATTACATTCAATTTAAGATAAACTTGTAAAACGCTTATATCTCATCAAGGATAGGTCGTAAAGCGATTCAATTTTTATTGGGTAATGGCCGAGGGTTAACCGCGATTGGAAATAGGTGTACACCGTCTTTGGAATTATTTGGATTTACTTTGGAATTCATTAGATAATCTATTGTCATCTACTTGGAAATGAAAGTGGAAGTTGAAGTAGGTGTGCAATATTTTAGGTCGCGGTTCACCCCTCGGTATTGGCCAAAAGAAAAACATAAAAGCTTTGTTTCTAATTGATTCACTGGATGTAACCTTTTAAATTCGTTTTGGGTTTCGAGTAGACTAATTTGAAATAGGATTTGAATTAGTAGAATGATTTCAAAAAAGGGAAGAGTAAGTGTAAGTTGTCGGATGGACATGATAGTTTCAGGAGTTTAATTGGATTATCTAGATGCCAAATTTTAAATTCCTAGAAATATAATTCCCCAGTAGGGAAAATTGCCTAAAAGTGTATGATCACTATCGCGGAATCCATTATTCTATTAGCCACTTTCTAAGCACAGCTGCTGATTCGACACGATTTTTGAGTCTGACTTCTGACTGTCAAATGTTGGTTTCTTCTACGTTACTAATAAGGGGAAAAATAGTTTTTTTGATCAAAGTTTGCTTTTGTAGAAATCAGAGCAATTTTTCGAATTTTAACAAAAATGACTTAATTTTTCATAATTTTATTACAATCAGAAAATTTTTAGAGTCTTTTTAATTCAAGAATAATGATTAATAATAGCAATAGCATACAAATGTAAAATAATAAAAAATCAAGTTCAAAAATAAATATTTTTAGTGATTTTCTTATGTTTTTATGGACTTTCTCGTATTAAACCCCAAATGCAATCTCCCATCATATTGTCGTTGTACTGCCCTTGGTAACGTCGTTCAAAATCGATCACATCTTGGTATCTTTTGTATTTACATGTATTTACATAAGAACAAATCTTTTGTCAAATGATTTTTTTAAATTGAATTTTCTTATAACAAATAAATAAATAAATAGTAATAATAATGAATTCATAAGTCTTTGGCCATCCCGGGAGCAGGCGTTTTTTGTAGACCTTCTATCGAGTACTTTACGGAAGAGCCTTAATTTTACGCAGCCTTGAAGCAGAGGTGACGGGTGGATTGCCTATGTTCAGGCGTTTGATCAGTACAAGGCTAGAATTTTTCTTTAGGAATAATCTAAATGTTGTTCAAATGTTGTTTAGTATTACCCTATACGAATTCAAGTATAGCATAGGTAACCCACATGGGGTGGTTTGAAAATTGTTGCATTTTAGTTTTATATGCTAAATATAAAACCAGCAAGTCTCATAACTCCAACAAAAGGAAATATAAAGCTCTTCTAACTTTTTAAAACTGAACAAAATGGAGGAGGGGGAGTTTACTTTTTATGAAACTGAGGAAGCACACCTGAGTATAGGTATTATATATCTATACGTCTATGAACACGACTACGAAAAGAGGCCAATGTAATTTGAATCATTGAACCAAAAAATGTATGTTCTTTAACCCTAGAACGCATAAGCCGGGCCTCTCAGGCCCGGTCACACCTTTTCTTTTGTGTTCCGCGTCCACAGGTACCTTCTACTCCAATCAAGCCCATAAAATATTTTTCTTTTTAACCGACTTTAAAAAAGGAGGAGGTTCTCTATTCGACTGATTTTTTTTTGTGTCTATGTTACCTCATATCTCCGCCAATAGTGAACCGATTTTGAAAAAAAATTTTGCATTGAGTTCGGTCTAGCATCCGATTGGTCCCATTTTTTTCATTGATATTAGACCTTTTTTGTTAGGTTTGTTCAGGCCTAACTTCTTTGTTTATGAACCGATTTCGATGATTCTTTTTTTATTGGAAAGGGAATATCTTAGGGATGGTGCCATATTAATTTGGTCAAGTTCTGATGATATTATCACTATTAATAACATCACTAAAAAGAGAAAATAAAAATAATTTTTAAGAAAAAAATAAAACCGACTTCAAAAAAATAAATGCAACAAATAAAATACACTAAAAGGTATAAAATAATTATTATCTTATTTAGTTACAACTAAACGACGAAATATTAACATGAAATTACTTTTTGAAGTCGGTGCCAAACAAACCATGCCTATAAGCGAGCGTACCCTGCAAACGTACTAAGTAAGATCCGCCGAGTGCGATTCATAAAAGATATATGTTTGCCACCGACTTCAAAAGTAATTTCATGTTAATATTTCGTCGTTTAGTTCTAACTAAATAAGATAATAATTATTTTATACCTTTTAGTGTATTTTATTTGTTGCATTTAATTTTTTTGAAGTCGGTTTTATTTTTTCTTAATCTCATGCTTATGGGAGTTGCATCTTCTTAGGGCAAGTTGTATGTCGGTTGGCAAAGTCTGTAAAAATTCGACAAAGGGTAAACCCCGAGGGGTGAACCTCGACCTAATATCGTGTACACCTACTTCCATTTACAAGTAGAAGACAATAGGTGAAGGGGCATTATCTAATAAATATCAAAATAATTCCAAAGACGTGTACACCTAAATCCAATCTCGGTTTACCCCTCGGTAAAACCTTAGAATCCATCTTGTGCCCGGCGGGATGGCAAATCAGATGAAAGTGCTAGCCATCTGATTGGCTATCCGGCCGTGCACAAGGTGAATTCTACTATTTGTCAACTTTTACAAAAACTTTTCCAACCGACATACAATAGGCCCCTTCTCGCATCAATATAATTAAAAGAAATGAAAAATAATTTTATTTTGTTTTAAAAAAGAATAAGAAGAATGACCAATCGACTTATATAATATTATAGATTTATAATTACGGATATTAAAAATAAAGTGGATACCTTTTTCTTTTGTAGGGGCTGGATGCCCGAAGCCAGCAACTGTTTGTATTGCTCACTTCGGATAAATCGGGGATAACAATCCTTTTTTAGAAGTAATGTGAAGACATGATCGCTGGCAGCGTCAAATGTAAATCGAGTTGGATTTCGTAGTTCCTGATGAACCTTCTCCATGGTTTTGCCATCAATGTTGATTTCACAAGGTGCCCCAGGTGCCAAAAATTCACTAAAAAATAATCAACCAATCGGAGAATTTATTAAATAATTCTCTAAATATAATGTAAATAAAAATAAATACGATTTCATAAAACAATCTCAATTCGTTTATTAGAGATCGAAACGTTTCCGCAGAAATTCTTCCTTTATCAATGTATTTTGGAAAAATAGTTGCTTTAAAATATTAACAAATAAAATATATATTGAAAATAGACAATGATATAGATAGTCTTGGAGATGAATATCGATTGAATAAAAATAAAACAATATAAATATTTAAGAAAAATTATTTCTCTCTTAAAAATGTATGATAAATATCAGAAAAACAGTCAAAATTTGACCTAAATAATTTTCTAATTAATATATTAAAGAATAATTAACATATTAAAGAGAATTGTTTTTGATCGCGTTTTTAAGCAAGATATATATATATATCGCGAGACTACTGATGGTTGAGGCTATTGCAGTCTGTTGATTCTTTTTTTTTTTTTTTTTTTAAAGGGAGAAGGTTTTTTTCCCCCTTCCTGGCTTTTGGTCAGAACCATTTAGCCAATCACATTCTTTGTATTATTTTATAATTTTAAATATTTACACTAGCCCTTAGTACAAATCTCTGAAGAGCCATCACAACTTTTTCACTGCACTCACACAAGGACAAAAGATAATCACTATTTATTGGGAATTTTACACTTTCGTTGATTTCACAGTATAGCAATTGTGTCCACTTTTTGTTTAGCTCACATTCAAGCAGCACATGATTGAGCCCCTCACTGGTAAGTTCACACCTACACAATGGGGACTCCACCACTCCAATTCGATGCAGATGTAACTTCAGTGATGAGTGTCCAGTCCTCATTCTTGAAATTGATGTAATAGCTTTGCGTGGAATGTTAACTGTTTTAAACCATGGTAATAGGGACACCGTAGGTTTAATCTTATATAAATGTCGACCTTTGGTATCCTTTTCCCACGTTTCTTGCCATAATTTCAATGATTTACATTTTTGGACTACCAGGAAGTCAGACCATATAATTTTTTCATTTGATGCTGTAGGGAGTTTACTGGCTTGCTTGGCCTCATAGTCAGCGATTGTGTTGCCTATGATTCCCTGGTGTGCGGGAATCCAGACAATGTCTACAGTATTATTATTAATAAATAAATCATATAATAAATTACAAATTTTTAATATATTATAATTTGATCTTAAAATATCTTTGTTGATTAAAGCATCTGTAAGACTTTTCGAATCAGTACATATTAAATTGAATTTTATGTTGTTATTTTTAATATATTCTAAACATTTCAACAGGGCATATGCCTCTGCTGAGTATATGGAGTTTTCTGGTTCCATCTTAAATTGTTTAAATATATTTATATTAGGGCATGCAAATGCATACCCTACCAAATCATTTGCTGTGTCTTTTGAACCATCTGTAAAGAATATATTGTACTGATTATAAAACTCTTGATTTAGTTTTTAAAGATCTCATTTTGATTTAAATCTCCCTTTTTAAAGGTATTGATATCAATGTTAATATTTACAAATGAGGCTGTATATAATTTTTCAAAGTTAATATATCTATCTATTTGCATTTTATTAGGAATTGATGACATAGATTGAAATATTTTATATATGTTGGGTATGTAGGTACAATTAGAGCTAAAATTGTCGAAATATTTCACTGAAGAGATAACTGGATCGTATTCATCTCTTTTTATTCTGGTGAGTAAAAATTTGAAAGTTAAATTATTTCTTCTAAATTTCAGGGGTAGTTCACCAGCCTCTACCAGGAGACTATTTGTTGGTGTTGACAACATAAGGCCCAATGATACTCTTATGGCCTTATATTATAGTCTGTCTATATTAGCTAGCTCGTATTTTGACGCATTCCCATATAATATAGATCCATAATCAATGATAGACCTTATTAAAGATTTATAAATCATTAGGCAGATAGAGGGGTGTCCTCCCCACCATGTCCGATTGGTCATTTTTAAAATATTTATCCCTTTTTCGCATTTTGTTTTTATATAATTAATATGGTGGGTCCATTTAAGTTTGGGATCCAGATGTAATCCCAGGAACTTGGTTTTTTTCAGTGAAATTCAGTGATTTATTATTTAATATTATAGGGGGAGAATTGTGAGATGTATATTTTCTAGTGAAAATCATTACTTCGGTTTTACTTTCTGAAATTTCCAAGTTCAGATTGTTTAGTTTTTCTAGGATTATTTTAAGTTCGTTATTTATTAAATTAGCATTATATATCTGCAGACTTGGAGCTTGTGAATATGTAAATGTCATCAGCATATTGGATAATTTTAATTTCATTGCTGATCCCTTCTTCTAATACCTTGGTATATAAAGCATATAATATTGGGCTTAGCACGGCCCCTTGTGGAATGCCTTTGTATATATAGCTTGGACCTACTAATTGATTGTCATTTTTAACATATATTTTTCTTTCATTAAATAATTTTAATATGCAGTTAGTTAGTTTATTGGGCAAGTTTAATTTATTCATAATTTTTGCTAAGCAATTTAGGTCAACATTGTTATAAGCATTTGATATGTCTAAGAATACAGCCGTTAAATATTCCCTTCTTGCAAATGTTGAATAGATATTATTTGTGAGAAATGTAAGGTTGTCCATAGTGCTTCTATTTCGTCTAAATCCAAATTGATGGCTGGGGTACAATAATTTATTCTCCAGCCACCAGCTTAGTCTATTTTTTATTAATGATTCAAATGTTGAATCTTAAGTCTGACTGAAAAGATGATCCATCATATGATCCAGCATCATTTTCGCGATTAGCCCGCATGACACTTTATTATATCAAACACTCGATAGTGGATCACCAAATGGATTTGCAATCTCGAGATGTTACATAGTAAATCCCCCAGTCCAGCGCGCCTCGCTCTGTGCGACACGGTAGTGCTTTGGAAGAAATGCCATCAATTAATCATAAGTTTCACACACGTGATAACAGATCGAGCGCGCTGACTGGGGGATTGAATATATAATATCTCAGATTACAAATCCATTTGGTGATCCATATCAGTGTTTGATATAAAGCGTCATGCGGGCTAATCACGAAATGATGCTGGATCATAGATGGATCACATATTTTTCATTCTATCTTGGTCCAGACTTAAGATTCAGCAGACTTATGAAAAGTTTGACCTTTTGTTAATTAATTTTTTGTTGTTTAAAATTTCGATCATTTTTAAAATTAATGTTTTCCTTACTAAATTATTTTGATTTAAGGAATGAAAGTAAATTGTTTGCTCTAGAAGTAGCATGAATATTATGGGCTAATAATAATATTTTATTAATATATTCGGATAACACTTGTATGTGTGGGAAAGAGAGTTATTTTTATTTTCATTAATTTTTTTCAAAGAAAAAAGTTGACAAATGATTTGTTAGAAAGATTTCTAATAAATGTTGTTCTAATAGTTTCAATGTTATTATTAAAATTATCATTTGATAACTTTAAACTCGTTTTTATTTGTCCAGTAATTATTTTTTCTGACAACTAGATTGGCTAGACATAAAATTAAAATATCCCCATGTTGGCTTACGAAACCAATCTAAACTATTACCTTATCTTATCATTTTCATATACAAAAACTTAACGAATTATTATGTTATTCTACTTTTCAAAAGTGAAATGTAATTCGTTATGAAAACTATTGGTATTTCTTTAATGTACTTTCTATTTTATTGTAAGGTAATGGTATAAAAATGTCATCAATATATCTTTTAAATGAGGAATTTTGAAAGGTATTTTACTAATTATTGAATATTCCAAGTTTTGCGTAACTATTTCTGAAATTATAGAGGATGTCTTTTCACCCATGGGGACTCCAAATATTTAGCTAAAGAATTTGCTTTTATATGAAAAATGTGAAGAATTTAAAAATAATTTTAAGTAACCATTTATTCTCGAAAAATTTGTGTGTTCTTTAATATGATCCCATTTTTAATAACAATTTCATATACCTATTAGATAATAAAATATAATAATAATATAATATTAATATAAATATATATATAATAGTTTCTCAATAGAGATTCTCTGAGAAATCATAAGAGTAAAAGAATTTGCGAAAATCTTAGGTATATACTAGTATGTTATAAAAACTTGTTTCGGATTCATGAACTTTGTCTTTTGTAAGTTTTTTTTTTTTTTTTTTTTTTTTAATGATATTGATGTGAGAAGGAGATACACCAGAAGGTGGATCCCCTAGAGGCCTGTATGGGCTGGCCCATCCATCGTGAAAAGAACAGAGTAGAAGGAAAAGAAGCCGGGATCACGAGCCAATCTCAGAAACTTAGATACAATTCAATATCCAATTTACTAAGGTTTTAGGGGCTTCGAGCAGTGGTAAATTCTTCGCGCGATAAATTCGGTTTAATTTATTTCCCACTTAAGTATTTTACTATTATTTCAATCAGTATTTCATATAGAGATCAATGGATATAATTTCATTGAAATATCTTTAAAAATATTACTATTTTAACCCTTCGTAAAAGAAGAAATGATAGCAAAGGGTCCCCTCTTATGATCATTTTATCGATATTGATAGAAAAATAAAATTTATTTTCTTTTAAATTTTACTATTATTTCAATCAGTATTTCATATAAAGATTAATTTTAATTGAAATATCTTTAAAAATATTACTATTTTAATCCTTCGTAAAAGAAGAAATGATAGCAAAGGGTCCCCCTTATGATCATTTTATCGATATTGATAGAAAAATAAAATTTATTTTCTTTTAAATCTTACTATTATTTCAATCAGTATTTCATATAGAGATGAATGGATAAAATTTATTTCAAATATCTTAAAAAAATTACCTTTTGCACTCTTCAAAAATGAAGAAAATATAGCAAAGGGTCCCCCTTATGATCATTTTATCGAATATGATAGAAAAATAAAATTTTAAATTATAAAATTGGCCCCTTTAATTTCCCATAAATTTATTTATTTCGAGACTATGATATTTCTCGTATTTCTACTTTTCGAGATATTAAGTCATTTAAAGGATATGTCCATTTTTTCATACATACGTACATATATAGTATACGTATTTTAAAAAATCATAATTTTTCCACTCATGAAAGGTCTACGTAGAAAATCTTTGTTTCTTAATTGAAGACCTCTAATAGAAATTCAACTTTTTTTTACGTAGTTACTGAGGTTATCATACAATTGGAATTTTATAGCTAAAATAATTATAATAAATTCCCTATAAAATTTTATTATTTTATTGTTAAAGAAAATAATATTTTTCAAAAATTGAAT
Organism: Forficula auricularia; assembly: GCA_024734495.1. Classification (NCBI taxonomy): domain Eukaryota; kingdom Metazoa; phylum Arthropoda; class Insecta; order Dermaptera; family Forficulidae; genus Forficula; species Forficula auricularia. Next base: position 15,313,858 of record JALMQS010000153.1, on the reverse strand, counting down.
TGATAAAGATGATTACATGCCTTTATAGCCTCGAATAAATAACACACCAAATATCTCTAGCTCTAGCACCAGTGATCTCTCCAGTAACTTCTATATTGTTAGCCCTATACCTTTTCGAGAACAATTGCTATCGGAGAAGGATGCAGTATAAATGAGGAAGTTCGTGAAAGTATTAACGTAAAGAGATATTTTAGAGAGGTGGTAGGAAATGAAAGAGGAAGGAAAGACATATAGAATATTTTCCCTAGATATCTAATGAAGCATATGGGAAGTGGCATCTTTACAGAAGTGAAAGAGTTGGCATGAATATATACTGACTACTCAACCATGGCGATATTATCCCATTAGTTGGATAAGAATATAATAAGAATAAATAGTTTGTCTTTTTCTAAGTAACTTTTTTCCAAATTTCCGTTAATATGAGAGAATTTCCTCGAAACATTTGGATTTTTAATAAACGTTTTGAGATTGTTTTATAAAACAATTGTATTTATTCAATACGAAAAACAATCAAGAAATTTATTTGTTTAGGCTTAAAATAAGAGACGCACAGCTTCAATTTTTTCTTTTTATTTATCAATTTCCACTAACAACTAATATTGACTAATTCCCGGTAAGCAGAAAAATAAAATTTTAATTGATTATGTGCTCGGGCGAGACTGATTTGTTGTTATTAATATTGTTCTATTGTTTAGCTCAGAAGATGCCCATAACCAATGATCGAAACGTTAGTGGGAATTGATAAATAAAACGAAAAAATTGAAGCTGCACGTCTCTTATTTTAAACCTAAACAAATAAATTACTACAGCTATAAAAAACTTCCTTAATAATCAAGAAATTATTTCAATATAATAAGAATTTGCCTATTGATTTTTATTATTTAATTAATTTTTTTACTTACTCAAATATTTCTCTAACTTTCCGCTGAATTTGTGATTGAGAACTTCGCCTTAAATCATTAACAGCCATCCAAAAGCGAATATTTTCATGACTGTATTCTTTTCTTAAATAATTGGTGAATTCTTGGAGACCTAAAACAAAAGAAAAATATATTAGAAATAAAAATAGATGTTAATAAAAACCATCCAATTATTTTTGACTTTTTTACATTTTTACTTTACCATACAGGGTATGATAAAGAATTGTTATCGTGCATGAAAAAATTGTTTTATTTTTGCTTCGTTTTTTCGAAATATGTTCAAAACAGCTGAAACTATTTTGAAAAAAAATATTGTGCGAAACCATGGCGTTTTGGTCTACAAAATATCTCTTATGAGTAAATATCGAAAAAATTATACTTTACGAGATATTAATTGTTTTGTAAAAATGTCTGTTGTACGTTAGCAAATATTGTGTACGCGCTAGCTCAAAAACTAGTCTGAATTTCAAAACGAAATTTCTGATGTAGTTTTGTTGCCTTGTGATTAAGAGCTGATTTGATTTTGATTGTAATCGAACCAAAAATTAAGGGGGGCGGTTTAAAAATTGAAATTATAAGATTTTCAAGCTAAAAAAAACTATCAAAATGAAATACTCTATAACAGCGGTGTCCATCCTTTTGGCTTAAACGGGCCACATTTAATGAAAAAACAAATGCTTTCGGCCGCATATAAAATATACTAATTCTATTGATATTTCTCAATAAAAAATAATATTTATAATGTAGAAAATAATGTAATCCAGGTGCTATTGATGATATTACATTCCCGAGAGGGTGAATATAACTCTTCTGACATGTAGAAAATCATGCATAACAGCTCGGATTCAGTAATTATAAAAATAATTATATTGATTTTTATTCAAATTAGTTTTAATATTAAGACTCAAATTGCATTTACTCGTATACATTTTACAATGCTTGTGATTAGAATAAATAGAGAAAGCAATCTTATATAAAACATATCTTAAAAGAGAATGTCTTTTAATATACGTATTTAGTTAGAGTTTATAATATAGGAATTAGAATAGATTTAATTGTATACCGAGAGGTTCGAAAACAAGCTCACACTTGTTCGTAAACAAACTCCGACCTGTTTGCTCGAATTAGAAAAAATCTTTCAATTCGATACTTCAAGGATTTCCCTTTTAATACTTTTTTTCAAGGCTCCAATTCTCGCTGTAATACTGGAAGCCATTCATTGGCTGGAAGGAAAATACAATCCTGTTCGGTGCTGGTATCCGAATACAAATTTTAAAAATTTTAAGAAAATCAATCGTTAACGCTTGATTTCAAGGTTGCAATTTGCTCGCTGTAATACTGGCTTCATTGCCAACTCAAATTATACAGATTAAAAAAAAATAAAACCGACTTCAAAAAAATTAAATGCAACAAATAAAATAATAGGAACTCAAAAATAAAATAAAATGCACTAAAAGGTATAAAATAATTATCTAATTTAGTTACAACTAAACGTCGAAATTGTTACATGAAATCACTTTTTGAAGTCGGTGCTAAATAAATTATATAAGCGAGCTTACTCGATGTTGTCTTCATTACCCGCCAAACGTACTAGGTATGGATCATATGGATCCGTTGAGTGCGATTCATAAAATGTTTATGTTTAGCACCGACTTCAAAAAGGTGATTTCATGTAGATATTAGATAATTATTTTATACCTTTTAGTGCATTTTATTTTATTTTTGATTTCCTATTATTTTATTTGTTACATTTAATTTTTTTGAAGTAGGTTTTTTTTATTTTCTTTTTCTAAAAATTATTTTTATTTTTCTCTTTTTAGTGATGTTGACAATAGTGAGACTTAAGATAATACCTTGCATGCATCTCGTAAGAGAAAGATTCGTGTGAATGAATCACAAAATGATAATAAAATTCAATTTATAAATACAGGAATTATCCCGAAACGTTAGCGGGTTTTAAATGAACGAAAGAGTGTTTTTTTATAAAATATTTTTTATTATAATTTCGATTATATGCTCATATGAATTGGCCTCGCTATTTTGTCATTGATCATATCATTAGAACGACCAAATTAACCAAACTATAATGAATCCAATGCAAAAAATCATCAAAATCGATTCACAATTGGCGAAGAAATCGAATAACATAGATACAATATAAATCCGATTGTTTGAAAATTCTCAGACCATTATTTACGGAGATATAGACCTTAGTAGCACAATGTTTCAAACTATATAGTGGCTATATAGATTCTCAAAATCTATATAGGGACAATATAGTTACTATATAGTTTGAAACATTGTGCTACTAGGGGACGTTTAAAGATTTTAAAGACAAAAAATTTCAATAATTTTTAAAAAATCTTATAAATTCGATTGTTTTAAGGTTCTTAGGTCATTATTTACGGATATAGAGACGTTTAAAGATTTTAAAGACAAAATCTTTTCAGAAATTTTTAAAAAAATGTTATAATTTTGAATGTTTTAAGGCTCTAAGACCATTATTTACTGAGATATAGACGTTTAAAGATTTTAAAGACAAAAAATTCAGAAATTTAAAAAAAAATCTTATAAATTCGTTTGTTTTAAGGCTCTCAGACCATTATTTACGGAGACAGAAACTATTAAAGATTTAAAAGACAAAAAAAAATTGAGAAATTTATTAAAAATCTTATAAATTTTTTCACATTAAAAATTGAAAATCTCCCCCTTTATTCTTCAAAAACTTTTGGGATGATTTTACAATTTCTTCTTAATTTAGAAAAAAAATATCAGTTTGTATCTGATATGTTTTCCAGTAAGTACATAAAAATCTTAATGTTTCAAGGAAGTTTATAATTTTATGTCTGGCCACATCATTGCAGTGCTGGCCGCATGCGGCCCGCATGACGCGGGGTGGACAGCCCTGATATATATAATCTATAAAATAAATCTATAATAAAAAAGAGAGTTATATTTTCGGGCCCGAAATTGGGGGGGGGGGTTAAAAAAATAAAACTATCAATATAAGTCCTACTAGTACACCCTTTGAACAATTTGTTTACTAAAAACATTATTTACTGATCAACGAAAAAAAAATATTTTAAAGTTGTTAATAGTTTTTTAAAAAGTCCTTAATTATAAGAGAGTAATCAATTATTCTATTTGCTCTAACTCAAAAATTAATAATAATATCAAAATGAAATTTCATATTTATTTGTTTTATATTGAAATAAGGACTGATTTTAGTTGAAAACAGAATTCGTATATTTCACGTTTAATTTTGATATTTTTCCAAAAATCACTATGTCCACTATACATGGTGTCTATAAAATGTAGACCACTACTTCAAGCTTCAGAAGTGTGGTGTACTAATAAAAATTAGCCTTATAGTTTATACATATTAACAAATTTTCTATTTCACTTCATTGATCACCTATATATCTATTTGTGTCACTTTAATACAAATTCATTTCTAAATAAGATGACCTGTTCTGATGTGGCCATCCACTTGACTTTACCATACAACCTGGCCCCACTTATATTTAATATTTAATAAAATTATTTATAATCATGTAGGGGAGGGGGTTAGTTTTTGCATTTTAAGACTCCTGGGGGCCCACTGATTATGTATACAAAATTTGATTGAGTTTGGTACAAGAGCCTAGATTTTCATTTTTTGACCCTAAACCCCCCCCCCTCATTTTGGACGTTAGTCTTTGCATTATTAGACTTCTGGGGCTCCACTGATTATGTATACAAAATTTGGTTGAGTTTGGTAAATGGCCAAGATTTTCATTTTTTAACCCTATTTCGGGCGGTTAGTTTTTGCATTTTTAGACTTCTGGGGTCCCACTGATTATGTATATAAAATTTGGTTGAGTTTGCTCAAACGGCCTAGATTTTTAATTTTTAACCCCTCATCCACGCCCCTTAATTTTGGGTCGATATGCACCAAAATGTAATCAGCTCTTAATATCAATAGACCAAAACTACCTGTGAAATTTGGTTTCGATATTCACACTAGTTTTTGAGCTAGCTCGTCCACAAAAATTTGGTAACGCACAACCAGACAACCAGACAGACTAATAGACATTTTGACAAAACAATTATTATCTTAAAAAATATAATTTTTTCGCTGTTCACTTATTAGAGCTTTTTTGTAGAGAAAAATGCCATGGTTTCGCTCAATTTTTTTCATCAAAATCGTTTCAGCCGTTTTTGAGATATTTTGAAAAAAAAGAAGGAAAAAAACACTTTTTTCATGCACGATTACAATACTTCACCATACCCTGTATGGTAAAGTAAAAACAGATTAAAATTTTTAAATTAAATTTATTGAACCCCTTGATAACCACATTCATTATAAAGGACAATAATTTTAGCGATTTATTGTTATCATCTCTCAAAATGACAGCCATTTTAATTCACCATTCATTAAAATCTCAATAAATATTAGTTTTATCAAATACTGTTATCTTAGATAAAATATTAACCATTTTATTGTAAAAATATGATGGTTTATTTGGTTAAATCCGATATTGAACAATTACAAAAATTGTTAAATTGAATTTAGGTACATTTAAATAAAGCCTGATATGGATGGGTGAAGACATGCATATCGATTCACTTTTTTTTTATTTATTTATTTATTTATTTGGCTCAGTTTACATACACAGTTTACATATATATTAATACATATTGAACCTTAACAATATTTATCAATTAAAATTAGAATCAAAATTCAAATTTAACCCTCTGTAAGATTAATCTTGAGTCGAGGTTAAATTTTAAGAAAAATTAACAGAAAAATTCAAAAACATTAATTTAATAAATTACTTTAAATTAAAGACATAAAAGAACAAAGACAAATTAAAAAGTAAAACAACATAAAATAAAGCAAATCAAAATAAAATAAAATTAAAAACTTTAACTCTTTCTTTCATAACTCGTTTGTTTGATACCAGATTCAAGTAAATGAAGTATCAATTTGTTTGCAATAAAATGCTTAATATTTTATCTAAGATAACGTTATTTGATAAAACTAATATATATTGCGATATTATAGATTGAACAATAATTAAAACAACCACAATGAAATATGATAAGATTAAATCTCTATAATTATTTATTTATTAAGAATAATGATATAAAAATATTTACTTTTGATTAAAAAATCTTAATCTACAATTGGGCCATTTATCCGGAAAATATCTTCAAAAGAAGATTTGAGGAGAAACCTCTTTTATGTAAAATATGTTTTGTTTGAATTGGGAATGTTAAAATGTATATTTATTTTTTAGTTTATATACGTTTTCAACGGATGGATGAGGGTGAATGATGGAAATGGAATAATTATCGGAAAAGAGGTTTTTTTATTTAATTAGTTTTTTCCTCTTATTAAAAACAAGGACTAAAAAGATGATCAAGGACAGTCGATGGTGGAGAAGTAATCTCCGGAGTCGAAGCTCAATATACAATGTATACATTAATTCATGAAAAATAATTGGTTTAATAAAATTAAAAAAAAAAAACGTTTCAACGTCATATTGATATTTTCAAATGATAACTTATTTTTTGTAACGGTTTCTGAATTGACTTACATAAAAATAAATAACTTTTGTCGAAAATATTTTTTTATTTAGCATTTGCTTTTGACAAAATTTAAAATTTGAATTCTTTATACTATAGCATTTTTTTTAATTTCCTATCGGAACAAAGACAGATAAATATACAAAACAAATAAACAACAAATCATTGTTGAAAATGATTTTTTTCACGTTTCAGACATTTTTTTTAATAACCTTGAGCAGAAATTATATTTTTTTGCATGAAATCATTACTAGTCCTCCAAGGAGGCAGGCATCAATTTGAATAGGTTCAAAATGAAATAAAATTATTTATATAAGATACAATTCAAGGCAGGATAAAGTCAAGTGATGTGTTTAGTCATGGCAAATATTGTTTAAATTATTTTATAACCATTTTTGCTTATTTTGATTTCGAGCTAAGGGACCGTCCATAAATTACGTCACACGGTAAGGGGGGCATCTCATATTTGGGACCTAATGTGACAGGGGGCCCGGGAATCTTAAAAATTGTGATGTCATAAAAGTGAAATTTCTAGAATTATTAAATTATAAGATATAAATGTGAATAGTGTGACGTCATAATACTGTGGGGCTCTATGAAAATGTGACAAATTGTGACACAGGGGGAAGAGAGAATTTATTATTTTATTTTTTTCCACTAATTCACTGTTCCTCACCCTTATTTGGTGGATGGCACACTATAAATATCTAGAATCATTTGTGGCACACCTAAATATAAAAAAAAGTAAAAGTTGTATGATACAAAAAAATGAAGTAATTACAAATACTATTTCAAAATTACAAAACCCATGTAATTTTAATAATTTGTCAAAAACGCTCGCGGAACACAGGTTGAGAAACACTGACTTAGAGAGCCCAAAATCTAAACAGTTCTCCGCAAATGAAAATATAAAAATTTTGCTACAGAACAAACTTTTTTATGAATTTAATTTTTCTATTGAATGATAAAAATGAAGAAAAAAATTAAAACTTTTTCAGGAACCAGTACGTACATGCCACGCCAGTTAGAACAAGTATTTTTTCACATTATTGTCTGAATTTTATTGAAATTCAATTAAATATTTGCTCTCTCTATAACGAGTATAATTTTGATCCAAGAGCAAAAGGCCATTCATAGAATAATAGAAATTAAAAATTGAATCTTTAATAGTCTGAACAGGTCTTGACTTGTATTTTGCATACTTGCATATCCTTCGCTATAAGGGAAGAAGTTAGATAATTCTATCCACATCCTTTTTAATTATTTTCTTCAATCAGATTCTAATGAAAGAATCGCTACCCGAGCATTTATTAATTAAAATGAGTTGACGTGTTCTGATGTGGACATCCACTTGACTTTACCATACAACCTGGCCCCTCACTTATATTTAATAAAAATATTTATAATCTTATAGGGGAGGGGGGTTAGTTTTTGCATTTTTAACTTCTGGGGTCCCACTGATTATGTATACAAAATTTGGTTGAGTTTGGTAAATGGCCAAGATTTTCATTTTTTGACCCCCCCCCTCCATTTTGGGCAGTTAGTTTTTGCACTTTTAGACTTCTGGGGTCCCACTGATTATGTATACAAAATTTGGTTGCTCAAATGGCCTAGATTTTTAATTTTCACTTTAGTTTTTGAGCTAGCTCGTCCACAAAAATTTGGTAACAATTTGGTAACAACCAGACAACCAGACAGACTAATAGGCATTTTGACAAAACAATTATTATCTCAAAATATATAATATTTTCGATGTTCACTTATTAGGGCTTTTTTGTAGACCGAAATGCCTTGGTTTCGCTCAATTTTTTTAATCAAAATAGTTTCAGACGTTTTTGAGATATTTCGAAAAAAAGAAGGAAAAAAACACTCTTTTCATGTACGATTTACAATACTTGACCATACCCAGTTGGGTCGCTAGATATGCCGTAGTAATTAATAATAAACTTAAATATAAATTGTTTATTTATGGTATATTATGACTTCGCATTAAAATCTTAATAAAAAATTTTCTTTTTGCATTTTTGAGCCGAAACTTTTAAAGCCAGAGCAGTGTTTCGCAATCTTTTTTGGTTGACGGCACACTAAAAATATCTGGAATCATTTGCGGCACACCTGAATATAAAAAAATGTAAAAGTTGTATGATATAAAAAAATTCAAGTAATTACAAATACTATTTCAAAGTTACAAAACCCATGCAATTTTAATTATTTGTCAAAAAGCTTCGCGGCACACAGGTTGAGAAACACTGCACTAATATATAGAATTTCAATTTATCATAGTATCAATATTTTCCTAGTGGATTGAATTCTAGAATATGATGAATCAGGTTTGGAATTGATCGTGGGAGACTTGTCTTTTCTAGAAAAGGCGATGGCCTACGTGTTGTTGCTTGCCTGAGAACGACTCATCGCTGGCTCTCTGACTCTCCCTACCTACACCAAATATGGCCTGCATAATTTACTTAGATTCGGATTCCTATTTTTACTTTACTATACAGGATATAGTCAGGTATTGTAATCGTGCATGAAAAAAGTGTTTTTTCCTTTGTTTTCTCGAAATATCTCAAATATTTTGATAACAAAATTTAGTGAAATTACGACGTTTTGGTCTACAGGAAAGCCTTATACAAGGGGTGGCCACTAACCTTAGCTTTGGGAACAAAATTTAGTGAAATTACGACGTTTTGGTCTACAAGAAAGCCTTATACCAGGGGTGGCCACTAACCTTAACTTTGGGAACAAAATTTAGTGAAATTACGACGTTTTGGTCTACAAGAAAGCCTTATACCAGGGGTGGCCACTAACCTTAACTTTGGGAACAAAATTTAGTGAAATTACGACGTTTTGATTTACAAGAAAGCCTTATACCAGGGGTGGCCACTAACCTTAACTTTCGGAAAAAAATTTAGTGAAATTACGACGTTTTGGTCTACAAGAAAGCCTTAAAGCAGGGGTAGCCACTAACCTTAACTTTGAGAGCCGCAAATTTATAAAACTGTTTCAAAGCGAGCCAGATTGTTTGGAGATTAATTAATGTTTTATTAAAGAAAAGACACATTTTTTTATTTTATAAAATATAAATGAAGTAACATATATTTTTTGCTCTACTTATAACATTACAAATTACAAATTAATTTAATTTTTGTATTATTATTTTTTAAATTTAATTATTATACAGGGTGGGGCATAAAGATCTACCACATTTTGAAGAGATATAAAAAAATGAAAAAATTAAACTAGAAAAAACTAAATATATTTTTGAATAGAAAATAAATATAATTTTTTTAAAATGTATTTTAAACATTATCAAAGAAAAAGTGGGCGGGGGGGGGGAGTCAAAAAAAATTCTAGCTCTTTTGACCAAACTCAACCAAATTTTGTATACATATTCTGTGGATCCCCAGAAGGCTAGAAATGTGAAAAAATAACAAAAAATTTTATACATAGTTTGGTTGAAAGGGCTAGAATTTTCATTTTTGACCCTCCGCCCTTTTTGGGTGGTTAGTTTTTGCATTTCTGACATTCTGGGGGTCCACAGAATATGTATATAAAATTTGTTTGAGTTTGGTCGAAAGGGCTAGAATTTTCATTTTTGACTCCCCCACTTTTTTTCGTCGGATATAATGTTTAGAAACATTAAAAAAAAAATATTTTATGTTCTTTTCAAAAATATATTCAGTTTTTTTTTTCTAGTTAAATTTTTTCATTTTTTTATACCTCTTCAAAATGTGGTAGATCTTTATTCCACACCCTGTACTTTTTAAAATCAGTATTATTCAAGAGGGTTCAAGAGCCGCACGAGATTGACTGAAGAGCCGAGTGCGGCTCGCGAGCCACATTGTGGCCATCTCTGCCTTATACATTGAACATCGAAAAAATTATATTTTACGAGATATTGATTATTTTGTCTGTTAGTATTTTACCAAATTTTGAGTGCGCTCTAGCTCAAAAACTAGTGTGGATATTAAAACAAAATTTCACATCTTGCTTTTTTTGTTTTAAGATTAAGAGCTGATTAAATTTTGGTTGAAATTGAACCCAAACTTAAGGGGTGGGGTCTTAAAAAATTAAAATTATATTTTCAAACTAAAAAATACAAGAAAAATAGTATATTATACATCAAGGGAAGAAATGCATTATTTTTCTCGAGGTGCAATTTGTAGCCCGCGGGCCACAAAGTACCGAGGGATAAATAGCATTCTCTCATGAGGTGTATATAATATTTTTTCACGACCTCATATTTAAAATGAATATTCAAATAAAATATTGACACATTAACTTTTCACAATCAAATTAAATTAGGTATATAGTTGCCTAAGTATTCCTTGTTTTTTTTTGTTGCTATAACAGCAAATTGCATTTAATTCATTTGTATTAATCTAATTATTTCCGACGGGAAATAATGTATATTAGCTCTTGTAGGAAATAATGTGACATCTATCCCTACTTTGATGTCATAGAAATTAACTTCTACACCCGGTCGTGAAAAAATACATTTAGTATAAAGGTGTACTTTAATAAAAAAGTGACTCATTATTTCTTCCGGGGACCAAAATGGGGGGTTCAAAAAATAGAGTTTTTATTATAAATCTTAGATCCTTTGAAAGATTTTTACGAAAATTCGTACATACCCCCTATACTTAAGACCTCATGAAAATGATCCATGATGTGAAATAAAATGAGGCGGGGGGGGGGGGGGTTCAAAAATAATTTAAAATAATACAATTTACAAATAAAAACTGAAGAAAACTGATATTTACAGTAGAAGAGTCTCATGTTTAAAAGGAGATATGATTAATTGCTATAGAGGGGGCTCTCTTATAAAATTAAATTGTAAAATTTTCAATCTTCAAAACCAACTTAACTGAATTTACTTTGAAAAGGTCCTGTTATAAATATGAGTCGGTAATTCTTTAGAGGGCCCAAATATTAAATAAAAGAGAAAGGGCGGGTGTATGGTATAGTTATGTGGATGATCACATCAGTTTATTTTAAATAGAAAACATGTCAAATTCTTGTGAAATATATTTATATATTTAATATAGTAGAAGAAATGACTCAACGCTTCTGCCAGGATGCTCTTGTCTCGGTCAAAAGCAATATTTGTTAAATAAACATATTTAATCTAACATTTAATTTTTTGACTAATATTTATACATTTTCAAATACCTTAAATATTGATTTATCATATTATTTTTTAATGACATCCATTATACAGGGTGGGGTATAAAGATCTACCATATTTTGAAGAGGTATAAAAAAATGAAAAAATTTAACTAGAAAAAAACGGAATATATTTTTGAGAAGAACATAAAATAATTTTTTTTTTTTAATATGTTTTAAATATTATATCAGACGAAAAGGGGAGGGGGTCAAATATGAAGATTCTAGCCCTTTCGACCAAAAACTCTCAAATATTGCATGCATATTCTGTGGACCCCGAGAAGGCTAGAAATGCAAAATCTAACCACCCAAAATGGGGGGAGGGTCAAAAATGAAAATTCTAGCCCTTTCGACCAAACTATGTATAAAAAATTTGGTTATTTTTTCCATTTCTAGCCTTCTGGGGATCCAGAGAATATATTATACAAAATTTGGTTCAGTTTAGTCAAAAGGGCTAGAATTTTCATTTTTGAGCCTCCCCCCAGTCTTGAAAAAATTTCACTTCCACCTTCAATTAATTGTTGTTTTGTTCAATAAATAGTAAATGAATTATGTGTGATTTAAATAAAAATAATGATATAAATAGAGCCAATTAATTTTTTCTCTAAGAATTTAATTTACTACATTCACCCCAGGCGGTCACTTCTCTGTTTTAATAATAATTTTTTGAAAAGAGGGAAAAAATGATCATTATATTTATAATAATAATAATAATAATATTTTTTTTATTTCCTGACTAGCCATAAGAGAGATATTTGAACAAAAACAAAAAATTATACCATAATTAATTCTGGTTGCCCATCATCAATCAATTTTGCGATTCAGGTGTTCATGAATGAAGTACAGGCCTTTTGTTTCCACATAATTATTAATAATTATGAATGTAGTAATATATTATAATTGTACTTATTAATTAATGCATTTTCTATTTTTTTATTAAATTCATATAATTTATTAATAACTTTAATTTCAATATATCACTATTTCTTTCTTTTGATCATTCAGTATTGGGCTCTGTGTTAAATATTAGTAATCTTTAGAAAGAAAAGCTTTTTCACTTTCCAGTCGCAGTAACATCCAGGTCACAAACTGTTTGATTGATACGAACTTTAAAAAAAATTACTTTGCTATTTTTCATATTCAGTTTTTCCCTTAATAGTTCTTATTTACAATACTAGACGACCCTGCAACGCTTCCCAAATTTCTCGGATTTATTATTTGTTAATTATACTAAAATTATTTCTATTAAATTAGAATAAAAATAGACTGTCAAAAAACATACAAAGGTTTCAGTGCAGTGGCGTTTCTAGAATAAATTTCTAGGGTAAATAAATGTTAACTTTATTATTTAATAAATCTGCGGATAAGCGATAGAATGGTCTCCTTTCTTAAGAGCTAAGGCGGGCTAGTCTTATTATAATACTACTACTACTACTAGAATTATTATAAAGCAATAGTATCAAATAAATTAATTTTTTTAAATCCTTAGTTTTCTTTTTGAATGACATTCTCCTAAGGCATTATATGTTATTTAATAATATAATTATTTATTAGATACTTATAATATAATAATTGTTTTCGGACACCTGAGCCCCTTATGGTTTATAGGCATATTAAATTTGAATTTGTGAAAATATTAATTTATTTCAAAACTGTAGACGGTACCAGTAATTTTTAGTGAATTTATAATAATCAGAAAAATAATCCTTAAAATTCAATATGAGATTTTTTTAAATATGAAATTAATAAATATTATAAAACAATCGATTATTAATATTTATATTCAATTTCGAACGAAATTGATTGATTAGTTTTTAAGAAAATGGTAAAAAGCTAGAAAACCGTAACAAATGACTCGCGATGCTGGCTGACTTGCGACCCAGTCTATTGATTAAGTAGACCAAAAGAATTATAAATGAGAAAAAAACAATCTTATTTTATCTATTTCATCTATGTGAAGGTTCACACTATGTCTATGATATAAGAAAATAGCATTTTGATTAAGAATTTTGTAGTAAAAAGAAATTGTATGAAAAGATTCAATTTCTTCTCCCTCGGAGCGAATCAACTAGAAATAGCTAAAAGTTTTATTTTTTTCTCATTAGATATTTATTAAAATCTATTGAAATTCTATGTGTTATTTTTATTTATCTTTTATATCCGATAATTATTATTAGAAAATTTGAATTTTAAAGTGTAGTTTATTTGAAGTCCAATTTGAAAAAGAACTAATAACTCCGTTGAAATTTTTTAAAAAATATGAAATTAATAGATGTTATAAAACAATTAATTATTAATAATTTAATTTAATTTTGAACGAAATTGATTAGGTACTTTTTGAGAAAATGGTCAAAAATTATCTGTACCCTCAAAAATCAATGTTTTTTGAAAGCACGAGTGCCTTTGAAAAAAGTTTAAAAAGGCATATGAAACGAAACGTTGACTTGTGACATGGAGGTGAATTTTAAAATGTTTCTAACACAGCCTTTCATAGACGGTTTTCGAGGTTTTTGACGATTTTCTCAAAAAGTACTGAATCGATTTTGTTCAAAATTGAATTAAAGTATTAATAATTTAATTCTTTTATAATATTTATAAATTTCAAATTTTTAAAAATTATTTCAAAGGAGTTATTAGCCTTTTTTCAAAGTGAACTTCAAATAAAAAACCCTTTAAAATGCAAATTTCCTGATAATAATTATTAGATATAAAAGATAAAAGTAAATAAAAATAAATAAAACTTTTTGCTATTTCTAAGCGATTCTCTTCCGGAGAGAAGGAATTGAATCTTTTCATACAAATTCCTTTAAACTACAAAATTCTTAATCAAAATGCTAGTTTCCTATATTATAGACATACTGTGAACCTTCTCATAGATGAAATCGATAAATAATATCACTTTCTTTCTGATTTATAATTATTTTAGTTTATTTTACCGAGACGATGGTTGGGACGTCTCTTGACATTAGATAAGGACACATTCTTTGTTATGGATTCATGAAGTACATTCACTTTATATTATTGAAATATCTTTTAACATATTAAAATTTAATACATTTAAATAATAAATAAAAAAATAAAATAATTTAAATATACGATTATACCATCAAAAGCAATGATCCTGGCGTCCTGGAGAAGCGTTAGAGATCAGAGCAAAGCAGTTAAATAATTATTTTATTAAATAATTAAAAGTATTAAGACAAGTTTATTTAAAATGGATTTAAAACCATTAATTTATATGATATATGTAACGATTTTGATTGTTATAATTTGAATATATTCAGGGAAATTTTCCAGCGTGGTATACATCGTATTCAGGTGCCGAAACATCGACAACTCACTTATTAATATATTTTTTTTAATAACAAATTACAGATTTTTATGTTGGGCGACTAAATATTTGAAAACTAATCCCTTCTTCATTTGGTAAAAAATTCCATTGAACCAGGAGACGACGAGTGACTCTCGCAGAGTCAACTTGTTATGTATTTACAATTTTAAAACTATTCATATCCAACACGAAACTTATTTTATAATTAAGTGTGAATAAATCTTATTAAATACAATAAATATTTTTTTTTTGTATTAAAAGATAAACATATTTTTATTTAGTGATAGGTCAATAGTGTATTTTTTGTTTGTTTTTCTCGTAATATTTACTTACATAATTATTGGTAGCTACTTGATAATTTGAATTGTAATATTTGAAGAAATTTATAATGATTAATTCAATCATTTTAAAAATCCCATTATTAAACAATGAAACCCAGCGTGAGCCGTGTATCTTCAAAAAGCGTGAAACAAGTTAGGTGTAATTTATATATACTTTCTTAAACCCATGTTAGCCTACAGGAATTTTCCCAGGGGGAGGGCAATAAAGTACTCTGGTGGTAGAGTTGTTGGCCAAAAAATTTAGTCTTTTTGATTTGAAGTGGATTCTTTCATATTTTCAGCAGTGGCTACCATTAATGGTCAAAACATCAAAAATGCAATAAAATAAGGTTATTCCTCCAGGATTAGATGAGAATCCAGTGTTATTTTTGTTTTTAAGTCGATTCCTCGGTGTCTTCAGTAATGGTTACCAATAATAATAGAAATGTCGAAAATGGAATGTAGAATGTTTTTTCCTCAAGTATTAAATAAGAATCGATTGCTATTTTTGATTTTACATTGACTTCAAATAGCCAGTGATAATCTGATTAATAATAAATGAATAATCATAATATTTAAATTAGGGAACGAAGAAAAGATTTTTTATTATAGACAAAAGGATCAGCCTGGATTCAAACCCAGGATCTTCCCATGTGCCCTCCGATGCCTTAGCTCTTTTACTCTTAGGCCACTGATTCCCGAACTCAAGCTAATACTTAATGTCTATATGAATTTAGAATTTCATTTTTATTTAATCTTTAATCTCTTCCTCGTTCATTTTTGCAGCTGTGTAGTGGCCGGACTATTATTAATCTATATTCAAACGCCTCCCAATCAATCACATATCCAAAGGTCGAAAATAATTTTTTCTTTAGCCCGGGCGCAATCACGGGTTCGAATCCCGGCTGATCCTTTTGTCTATAATAAAAAATATTTTCTTCGTTCCCTAATTTAATTTAATTTATAATTGTCTTTCGACGCGGCCTCGTTGTGATTGCGCCCCGGGGTAAAGAAAAAATTATTTTCGACCTTTGTCATTGATTGGGAGGGGTTTGAATATAATCATAATAATATTTCAAATGACTATCGATAAAGTCTAGCAACGATCCGTCGCAGTTTATTTCAAATTTCCATTGATAAACGGAGTAATTTTCCCGAATTGAAATTCTGATAACGTTTTGAGAGTGTTTTATAAAAGTATTGCATTTATTTAATACAATTCTATAAAATAAATCAGAGGTGATAGGTAAGCTAAGTCACATGATATACCCTATGTTTGACTTGGTATAAATCCATCCGAGTTTTATGAATAAATAATGACGAATGTTTTATTTTTCTGTTTTCGGTTACCCTAACTGGTTTTATAATATTTTTCTTTGTTTCTTCCCCTCTCTCTCTCTCTCTTGAAAGGTGAATGCCTGGAATCCTTTTCAGGGAAATATTCCTGACTGCACAGGAAATTTCCAAGGGCCTGTTTCCCCTCTTTGTTGGGCACCCCTTGAGGTCTTGCTCCCCCATTTATTCCCCTCTATCTCCCTTTTAAAAAAGGTCTGCCCCCCAGCTTCCGAAAACCAGCTGCTCTTTTGATACTAATCTCTAAATGCCTGCTATTTCACCTTCCGTCCCTCTTTTATTTTTATTCCCTTCCTTTCTCACTGTGCATTCTTCATAGTATCGAAAATTGAAAATTCTATGACGAAACGGATCTTTTTTTTTGCTTTTTGATTTCAATTTATTGTAATATTTTTTTTAATCTGAATTCTTTTGAAATAATATTCTAAAAAATAAAAAAAAAAAAAAAAAAACTAGGAATAGAGAAAAATGAAATTCTTCAAGACTCGGGTTCGCTGTTTGCAGTTTCGGTGAATTAATAATTTTAAATGATAAAATATCTGATATTCATTTTTCGATTTAATATATTCTTACCTAGAGCCATGATTAGAATATTGGAATTTAAGAAATTTCCCTGCTAGCTTAAACAAGTCTGGACTTGTATATGAGCGGATCATTGCACAAATAGAAAAGTGGAGAAATTATTACATTATTGATTATTTAATGGCCAATTTTTTTTCTCGTTTAATGGTGTTAATCTTTATTATTCGGGAAATTTATTATAAATATAAAAATATTTCGAGTTGAGTCTCAAAATAATTGTTTTTATTTGATGAAGCACTACTAGCCCAGTCATTTGGTTCTAAAAAAAGAGGTTACCAGGAAAGTTTTCTGGGAGTTTCGAAAATGACCAATTTTATAGATTTCAATGTGCTTTTTCGAATTTCAACTTTGCCGTTCGCGCCACCATATTGGAAAAATGGCACCTAAAAGCAGTTTTTGACATTATTTCCTTTCCGGCTCATTTCATGATAAAAACATTTATATACAAAATGAAACTACAGAAAATTTCCTACAATTTATGTAATTAACATTTTTTCGTAAAATCAATAGTTTTGGCGTACGAACGCTGCAAACCATTATACATCTACGCCAATCTGTGACATTTAATTTTAACTGATTAGTGATTACATTTGTGAATTATAAAATTAACTTAAATCTAAAAATTATACTAACAATAAATATTTTACTATGCGTTGAAAAACCGGCTTACTATGTTGTGCTATGCCCCCCCCCCCCCACCGGGATAGAATTAAAAATTCTGTACAGCCCTGACTTCCGGCCCGGCCTAAACCATGTTTGATGCACCGTATGTGATTTTGTATTTAAGTACTACACTGTAATTACAATGTAATTATTTGACTCCAAGATTCCCCCCCCTCCTGAAATTTTTTCTGAGGACGTCCCTGGATCTAACTCTAGCTGGGATTGATAATTTGCCATTTCCACTATCATCTGCAAATATCTGAGGAGCCTACCGAGTCTTGAAAAAGTTTTGACTTTTTCGTTTAATTTTCAATTATTATTATTTAGCGTATGGCAACTATCAATTTTCAATTTAATCTATTTTCTCCGTCATAAATTAAATGTTTCGAAGTTATATATATCCTGAACATAAATGATATTTTGTTGATAAGTGTCCAATGTCTCTACTAAAACAGCTTGTGTCCTTGTGTGGGGCCGGATGCCTATCTAAATTCGTTGTGTTCACCCAGCGGGAGCCCCTTAGCCTACGCGGCTGCCATATCTAACATTTGTCGTTGTTCAGCTTGTTCAGCAGACATGCAGCTACGCAATTCCACCAAACCATGACGTGGCCTCGATATTGCCATGCGATTGTCTCATTTGATGTAAAAATATACCCTCATAATACAATAATACAATAGTTAATAAATTTCTAGTACAGACAAGTAAATTGAGATATTTTATAGGGAACAAAAGAAACTTTCAAAATTATAAATAATATATAATAAGTATTTTTAATTAATATCTTAATATTTTTTTATTGTAAATGAGAAAAGTACAATTAATTTGAAGTTAGTTTGAACATAAAAGAATCATTATGGAGAATAGACATTTTGATATTAAATTTTTTTAGTTAGTAGGTATCGAGAATTAATATAATTGTCTTTTTGTTTAGTTTTTCCAAAATATTAAAAAAACAATTTAAATCATTTTGACAAGATAAATAAATAAAAATAAAGGCAATTTAAGGGGTTACTTACTACCTACAGAAAACCCTAATATAGTAAACAAAGAAAAAGAAATATTTTTACAGATATTACCAAATTATTTTCTTGAAATGTTTGTGTGGAAACGAAATTTTATGTAGGCTTTAGCTTAAAAAGCAAGTATATTAAAACAAAATTTCTTGTTTTTAATCATTTTATTTTATATTGAGACTAAATTTTGATTGAAATCTGAAATTAACACACGTGATTTTATTTACTCCTGATATTTTTCTAAAAATTGACGGTTGGTGACTTTTCAATCATCAATTTGAAACTTTTTTAAATCTTCGCTTTTTTTGCAAATCTTATCGAATAAATCGCATCATTTTCGTTATTTTTCAAATTTAACTTTAGATTAAAAAAAAAAATATTTTAGGACCTTCGTCCCAAACGGATACTGGTTTGTATGAAGGAGGGTAGGAGTCAAAAATTAGTTATTGTGAGTTAAACTCCACAATCCCTGAAATGGAAATTGATAATCTTCCACAATGATTTTTTTTTATTATTACTATTTTAATAGTTCCTCAGCGAGAACAATTTTTATTCGACTAAAACTCGTCTGGACTTGTCTTTGACATCCTTGAACTGGAAGGTATATCAGGCAGGGACTTCAAACCTTCTATCCGCACCTTTTTTGGAAAAATCATTCATTTTAATTCCCCTTTGAAACTATGCAACAATTTTATTCAAAACAAAAAAATGTTTTTTTTAGAAATATTTGAAATAACGGATAATAATTTGGAATTTTAAAGATCTTATATGTTTATGAAAATACTGTAAATGTTTAAAATTTTAGAGATGCGCCGCATCCACAGCATCCATGGCTTCACGCCACTACTCTTTACCTATATGAAACACAATTTTGACTTTTTCAATACCAAAATTGTAGTTAAAGAACGTAATTTAGAAAAAAGAATAAATTTAGAAATAATCGAAATTAAAAAAAAAATCAATTAACAAATTGTTAGATATGGGATATTTTTTTAATATTTATCAGAAATTAAAAAAAAAAATTACGGATAAATCAATTTTTATGTAAGCTTCAACTCAAAAAAGCAATAATATTAAAACGAAATTTTCTATAGTTTTTTATATTAGAATTACGTAAACACTGAATAAGAAAAACATTTCCTCCTGACATTTTTCTAAAAATAATTATTATCTCTTCAAAATATCATTTTTCCTTGTTTAATCTTTATGACGGTTAACTAGATATTTTTTATCTAAATCGTTTTAGTTATTTTTGAAATATTTAGAAAAAACTAAGGAAAAACACGAATGCTATCAGATGTTAATTTCGGAATAATTCGATTCTCAGGAGTCTTTCTTAGACACACTTGTTTTCAATTAAATTTTGAATAGGCTAAAAAAGTATACGAAGGAAGTAAATTTGTGCTATTTCACACAAATATATAAAAAGGAATATGTTTAAATGACACTTTTTTGCACTCTGAGGAAACTTAAATAAGATCTGAAAACCGGGTCATCAATTTTTAATATTTTTATTAATAAAGAATAATTTAATAATTTTTATTAATACAGAATAACATAAAATAGAAACAAAATTATATAAATAAACAGGATGAGGCAAATTTACATCGTATTTTCAAAGATAAATTATTAGAAAAATGGTCCAAGATACAACAAATTTATTTTGACATTATAAATCTACATCATTTGAAGCTTTATTTAATCTAGTTTTAAAAATAATGTCGTCCCTCATTCCCTAAGCTGTGAAGTTTCGATTAGCTCTCTCTAAAATGTTTCAAGGTATACGTCGAATTTCTCTTCGATTGTTTTCGTCATGGCTTGCAGATTCCTGAAACGTTTAAAAACTTCATTTTTTTAGGTAGCCTCGAAAAATCACAGGGGGTTAAATCCGGCGAGCATTCTGTTACTTCTCAGGGAAATCAAGCATCAAGCAACCGGGAAACTTTGCCTTAAAACTTCGTCTTCGTGTTGTGGGAGTGTTGAAGCAAACTCCGTCTTGCTTAAACTACACGGTGTCAGCGTCTAATTGTTTGTTAAATTGAAAAGTAATGTTTATTAATTTAGTCCGAGATATCTTTTTGGGTTTCAATGTGTTTCCGATTTTGGTAATTTTTTGGCGGATTTGTTTGTTTCATTAGGAGTTACTTTTGTTGTTTTACTTAGATCAAGTTCGATCGATTCTATATGCAGATCTTGATGCAAAATTCGTCGCACAGTGCGGTTGGACAACTGAAGAGCAGCCGCATGTTTTCGTGCAGATTGATTTGGAAACTGTAAGATAGACTGTCTAACTGCATCAATGTTTTGAGGTGTTCGAACACTTCGGCGTATTTTTTCCCTCTTCTTCACAACAGAACCAGTTTCCCTGAAATTCGAAACCCATAAGATGATAGATTTTCGGTCCGGAACTGTAGCTCGGTATGCAATTTTATAATGAGTACGGAAAGCACGTCGTGCGGCGATAACAGATTTATTGTTCCAAATGTACGCTTTGACGGCAAACGCTCGCTGCTCGTTCGTCCAGGACATGTTGGTAACTAAACCTGCCTCTTCAGGGACTTACCACTATTCTACTTCTACCAACTCCATCCCAACCACTTTGCGACTCCCCTACTCTTCTAAATCTAGCCTTAAAAATAGGGAGTGAGATTTGCCTCACCCTGCACTAGACGGCGTGTCATACAAGAAGATGGTAAAACCATACAAGATTTATAAATAATAAATAATTTTTTTTGGATATTTTCAGTTTTCTTTGACTCCTGATTATGGTCTTACACCTGAAATATTTCGAATTCAAAACTCAATTTTGTTTTATTTCTTTTTTGTGAAACCTACCTCGCATCTTGCTCAAGTTTTATTATTACATACAAGATTATTTTAAGATAATATAAAATTTCATAAAAAATAATCTTTAACATATGAATTGTTAATAAGGGAATTTAAAAAAATTAATTACATTTCTGTGGTTATTTTCTAAAAATTTATTTTCTCGGATTTCTATGTATTTGTCTAGCTAACTAATCAAATTTAGACCAAATATTTTTACGAATCATATTCTGTAGACATTATGATTTCCAATTTTATGTTGCATATTTGGACGTTAAATATTGCATATTTAGACATTTTATGAAAATTAAAATAAAGAGAATTTTTTAAAATTTCGTAATTTTGTGTCGGTAAGTAAATATCAAAATCGGTAAAATTTCAAAGAAGAAACGTACCTACTTTTAATTTCTATCAATATATAAAAAAAAATAATGAATTTAGTTAAAAATGTATTTATAAATCGAAATGAAACCAAACATATATATTTACATTTGAAATTAACCTCAAAAGTTAAAAAAATATGATAATATTTTGAGAAAATAATTTAATTGTCTATATATCTTTAAATATAAATACATTTATATTTAATATAACTTGGTTATAATTCATAAAATCATATAAATTATGTTAAAAACATATGTAAATTCTTGAAAATTTTCTGAATAATCTTAAAATATCTATAAAATCTTTTTTACTTTATCCAATGCGAAGCATGGGGAAAGTATTGTAATCGGTCTAGTTTTTTTTTTTTTTTTGTTAGAAACAAGTAATTCACAGTTCTAATATTTATTTTTTAGAAAATTTTAACGAATTAAATATAAAATTGTTTAAATTTTTTGATATGCTTTATAAAATATAAGTATATACTAATATACTCAGATTTGAAGATAAAATTTAAACGAATAAAGAAAATCAATAATTTTCCACTAAATGATTAAATTTAGCTAAAGATGAATTATTTATATTATAATGAAAATAACACACATTCTAACTATATTCAAAAACTACTTAAAGTTAAAAAAAAATATTTTTAGAAAACATTAAATAGAAAATAATTTACCAAATTTCAATCGATTTCAGATAGTTTAGATTATATTTCTTCAAAATAAATAAATTAAATAAAAAAAAAAATAAATTCGTTAAAATTTTCCAAATAATCTTGAAATTTCTATATAAGTAATCATAAATATTTTTTAAAAAACATGAACAACAAATCATTTACACAGTTATAAACATATTTATTAAATTTTTTAAAAAAGTGCGTTAAATATAATTTTTTTATACTTTTTCATGTATATTTAAAAAATTTACTTATTATATTTGATGATGACGAATATAGAGAATCAATAATTTTCCGTGGGCATCAGCTTAGTGAGACCATGTTTTTGACTCGTGTAGTATCCTCCCTTCTTTGTTCGACCAAAACGAGACCTTTCTAGAACGTTCTACCCTCCCTATTTAGGGTCACGTGATGGAAAATTTCCGGAGGTTATAAAAAGCAGCTCCGCCTGAGGATCCCACGTAGTTGTTCCTGATACGTCCACGAGTTAACATCACCAATGGCCAGCACGACGCTTCGACTTCCTACGTGGGACCTTGCACAGTTCGAGGGAATGCGTATGATCGATGAATGGATGGTAATATTGGGTGTGCCTGGTTGAATGATTGGTCGGTAACCGTAAGTAATCATCTCTATAATTTAGGGTACTTTTTTTATATTTTATTTTTCAAATGTTTGATATGTTATAAACTACACGATTTTTTAACTTTTCTTTATAGGATATCTATTAATCGATAACCCGTATATCTAATGAATTTCTTTTGATATCTGCATTCATTGCAACATATATTTTTATATTTAATTTTACCTGTTGGATCTTGAACCAATTCTTCCATGGAAAGCGCCCATCGTCTAATGCGCTTCTCAGTTGGTACTTCCACTCTGAAATAGTAAAACAAAAAATTTATATTTTATTACCTATAGTTTATAGTTTTCTAATGGTTAATAATCATACACCCATGAATCATGGGTTAATATATTGATTTCTTTTTTTTTTTTTGAAATGCTACCATCTGAAAATATATTTAGCGAGCTTATATTATGACGAAACATGAAGGACGAATGACGTCACAAATCTAGTTTTTCTTTGATTTATTCTCGCTAAATATTTTTCCCATATGAAGCATAATATTTTATGTTTAAAAGGATAATTTAGATACAACATGAAGGAGATGATGAGATATATGGATCAGATCGCTTAATATATTTTGAGGCGAGTTCGAGAGATTGCAAATACCTACTACAAAAAACAAAAACAAAAAAATTCCCTAAAAATGAGGAGAGAGCTTTGAGGAGTAATCGGAACATTACTAGTTGCTGTTATATAGTAAGGAAATTTGTATTTCCCCACAAAGGTAGTTTCGTCCAAAGGTAATTTAAATCATTTTCAATATCATTATCTAGAAAAACAAAACAATTTTTTTTCGCGCCATTAATATAAATAAAGGTCTCCAAATTTTATATTCAATTTTATTAATTTTTATATGAATAAATCTGTGTTTTAAGTAAAGATACACACATACATATATAAATAAATAAATATTCATAATTTTATTCATTTAGGGCTAAGAATGCTTTCATCTTCACTCTAATTATAAATATTTTATTTTGGGTTTTTTATTTTAGCATTTAATATTTTTTTTCTTCATAAAATCAAAGCAATTAATTTACTGATAAATTAAAAAAATCCAAATTTAATATTTTTAATATGACTAAAGAAGTCTTATATTAATAAAATTATTTAATAAATATTTAAAATTCTATTATAAAAGAATTTAAATATCGATTAGTTATTCTGAAATGTTTTAAGTAAAATTTTCTCATTATCAAAAAAACTAAATATTCACAACATGATCTTTTGAGATTGTTTTATACAAGAATTGTATTTATTAATGTATTAATTACAATTATGAAGATTATTTTAATTGAAAATATATATATCAGGGATGCCATTCCCCCCTCTATATTATATTTTATTCATTTCTAAAGAATTAGAAGAGGTTTTTATTACCCTTTAAGCTAACTTGACTTTTTTTATTTTTAGTATATAATGGTAATTTTGAAACTTTCAAACTTTTGAAACTTTCAACCCCCTCGCTGTGGGAAGCCTTGTATATATGCATCAATTTATTTATTATATAGGTGTGTATTTATTTACCTACATTCAAGAGGGGACACCCTCTTTGATTTATTCTTATAAATTCAAAAACTTTGCTAACCTTAGTAAAAACAACAACTTAAATTTAATTAATGCATGCCTTTTTCGGATTAAGGAGACCAATTTTTGAATTTGCATTTGGGATAGTAAAGGTTTCGGTGAATGTTGATTGATTCATCGTTTTCGAATGGATCTATGGGGTGCGTGTGGGCGGAGGGGGTGGGTTCAAAAAGGGTATTCGAATTGAGCTTACAGTGGTCCGTTGAGCTGCCAGTACGCCGGGTCCTCGGTCACCCACGGGTTCGAGGGCTGCGCCCCTGATAACAACGGATCATACTCGGTATACGTCTCACACTGCTGGATGAGACTATCCAACGCCTGCGACACCTTGATCCGCGTACGCACGAGGCCGCTACGCAAAAAATCCACCTGTCGGGGGAAAAAGGCCTCGTGTTAGGCTCCATCCACTCTACTCCACGTTTTCTCCAGATATCGCATTCTGGACTCGGGATTACAGACTCCCAACAATCTTGTTCTCTTCTCAATATTAACTATACATTTTCAGGTTTTGTTTTCATAGTGATAGTGATATAAATGAATAAAACAGGGTCGCCGAGAGTTAACCGCATACCCCCGTTATATAAATGTTTATACACATATTATTAAAAAACAAAAAAATGACTTAATACATATTATATTGTGAAAACAATTAATTATTGCTTTAAGTTTTATTTATAGGTCGAAATAGCTCTAAAGAAAGAGTAAACTGAATGATTTTTATATTTGCGATATATGAAATGAAACAACTACAATTATAAATTGTTACCTTGCTTTCTCACGATGCAAGAGTAATTTTCACAATGCAAGTCATGATTGACTTTAAAGGTATGGCACCTTTTTGCATCATTATCATTTAAAAAACTTATGTA
Organism: Forficula auricularia; assembly: GCA_024734495.1. Classification (NCBI taxonomy): domain Eukaryota; kingdom Metazoa; phylum Arthropoda; class Insecta; order Dermaptera; family Forficulidae; genus Forficula; species Forficula auricularia. The sequence goes on along the minus strand of JALMQS010000153.1, from coordinate 15,287,963 downwards.
TTTAAATTATAGAGCAAAAAAACATTTTTCTCCACAATTAATGTGATGTGTTTTTTGGTAAATTTTAATAATTATATATTATAACCCGAGTCTTCTCGTTCTCGGCGGCTCTGAATTAAAGTAAAAGTGACCTAGTTTTATATTTAGTTGTGGCTAACTTATATTGAATTTATTGTATTCTCCTCTGTGAGAAAAATCAATTTTATTTTATTAAATGCCATGTGTGTGGTGTACTGGTGTTCGTGATAATTTTTTTTTAATTGATAGATTAAATGTATTATTGAATGCAAAAATATTAATAACCAAAATATATAGTTTCAATAAATATAAATTTTTTTAAAAAATGATGAATTTTTTAAAGTTTTCTTTTTTTTCGTGGAGAGATAAAAAAACAACCAATTTTCCCAACTTAGATTTTTCAGGAATATTTTAGATTAGATAAGTTTTAGCTTTGTTAAAAAAAAAAAAAAAAAAAAAATACAAAAGTATAAAAAAAGTACAAAAGAAAAAAAACCATTAGTTATACAAAAAAAAAAATCAAAAAAAAAAAATTGCAAAAGAAAAAAAGTAAAAAATAGAAAGCTAAAAGAGTTAGATTAATTTTACCAAACGAATGAAAAAAAGAAGATGTAAGGATAATTAGTTTTGGAGCTGATCCAGGGAAAATTAACTTTTGATCCTTTTTTTAATCCAAAGGTTCGTATCTTGACAATTCAATCTTAAATTTTTTTTAAATTAACCTATTTAACTATAAAAAATACTCATGTCTAGCCTAGTCACCCTTTCTATGGCTTATTTGCATGTTTTTCGAAGTTTCTCTCACAATAAAATAAACTCAAATTTGAATATTTGAACGTATTAACAAATGATCATTTTCATTTTGTAAACTATCCGTATTATCACATGGCAATTTTTAATACTATTACTTACTCCTCGTCAAATTGTAAATACATATCTAATAATTTATTCCGACAAACGAATAGTTCGTGGCATATCATTTGGATGATTTCTAATATTATAAATGCAAACGAATTCTGAACTGAACATATTATAGTTTATAATTTTTTTTTAAACTTCGTTTCAATTCAAAACTATTGGCAGCTACATATATTATTATTTAATCTATTTTAGTTATAAATATATACTAAAATCTAAAATAATACGATAGTATTTTTTTTCGTAGATATATTAATGCATCGTTTTTTTTTTAAATTTTATTTTTTAGCTCTTTATTAGGAAATTTCTACCCAGAATAAACTCTTGATTTAACTATTAGAGTTAGCTGAAGTCTTAATTGAAAAACTACTTAATTTGGAAACAGAAGAAATTAAATTTGAAAGAAATGATGAAATATAAATATAATTCAAAATTGTATTAATTAATTTATAGAAATAAAATATAATTATTTTCTCCTTTAAATTCATTCAACACTCAGATGATGATCTCACTCACTTTATTTTATTTACTCACTATTTTTTAGATATGGTATTCGTAAACAAAATTTTGATTTAAAAATAATTATGAAGGCACAGAATTACTCTATTGCTGAAAATCAATTTTAGACCTTATTTCAAATTTTCCTTTTCTTAATTATGAAGGCAGGAAAATGAGATTTTGCTAATTACTAACTTGATAATTATGTTTCTTAATTTAATTTGAACTATTTGCTTCAATTTATTATACATTATTTGATTGAATACAAAATAAATCTATATTTTTTTAAAGTAAATATTATCATTCAAATTTTGATTTTTATAATTCCTTGTTGCTAATTTTAAACTAGGGGGTACAGACTTAGAATTTGATTTATTCAAAATATTCTAGGTTTTACCTAAATTTTCATTTTATAACATTTAAGTAATATGTATTGAATGTTTTAATGACTAGATTTATAACGCAAATTATTTTGAAAAGGTTAAATTAAAATGAATTTATTCAGTCAATTTAATGAGCGTCCTTATAAAAATTTATAAATATATAAAAATTGTTCAATTTTGTATTAAAAAATAAAATCCCTTCAGTTATTTTGGCCTAAATATCACTTTGATAGATTTGATTGATTTGATATCACAAGATAGTAGGCTTTATTTCGTACATAAGACTTTGTAAATAGGTAGTTTTAAAATGCATTATTTTCGATCTTAAAAGGCACTTTATTTATTTATTTATTTTTTTAAAAAAGTTCAATTCACATCTTTATTTTTCTTAAAATATCACCTTAGAACCAATTTGATTTATTTTTAGCTTTTAGCATTTACTTTCGATCTTAAATTTTCTAGCATCCTTATTAAAGTTTTTGAATTTCATATATTAAAAATAAAAAACTAATTATTTTGGTCCAAATATATCTTTTAATAATAATTAATCATTATATGCACTCTATTTTATTTTTTTCGAATTTCGTATACTAAAATAAAAATTAAATTCTCAATAATTTTGGTATTCGTAACTAACTTTTTTTAAATTATCAAGATATTTTCGAACTTCTTAATAACAACCTTATTAGAAATTTTCAATTAGGTAAATTAAAAAAAAACAATTTCTAATTATTTTGGCCTAAAGATATCTTATAAAAACTAATTTGGATTTTTGGATTGTGGGATGTATTTTCTATTTTATTACTGCCACCTTTATTAATATTATTTTTTCATTCCTCCTAATAGCAACCTTATTAATTACGTAAATTAAAAATATACTCATTTATCACAATTATTTTGGCTTAAATATCATATATCTTGTAAATATATTTTCATATTGTGGGATGTATTATTTTCGAATTTTTACTTTACTAATTTACTTTATCTATTTACTTTATTAATTTTATATTTTCGATCTTTCTAATAGCAACATTATTAAAAATTTTCAATTACGAATATTCAATTCCAAGTTATTTTGGCCTAAATATATCTTGTAAAAACTAATTTAGATTTTTAGAATGTATTTTCAATCTTATTGACACCCTTATTAATTTTATATTAAATAAAATCTTGTAAAAAAATTGATCCTAAACTAATTATCCCTAAATATTGCATTAAATGAAATAATTTTCTACTTGTAATCCATTAACAAAATGGCCAGTTTTATCGACACATTTTCTCCGATACCAACTATCTATTCCAAAGGGGCTGTTTATTTTTCGGATTAAGGGTTGCTTACCTCCCTGCGTAGGTCACTCTCAGAGCGTTTCTTCTTGTATGTCTGGGGCTGGACCCCTCGTGCCCTGGAGGGCACTGGAGCAGGCTCCAGGCTGCTGGTCGAACCTGGAGGAGGCCTGTGCACTCGCCAATACGCCCGCTCTTGGCTGTCGTGCACTATCTTGTCCCCTTTTTTGCGCTCTTTGGCCAATCGAACCTGCACAAGCAAAACAATACCACATTTCAGATCATTTCCTCTACATATTCAGTTGTTAAAACAGAATTCGTTTGCATTTAATATAATATTATTAATATCATCTAATACAGTGGTTTCCAAGCTTTTTTTAACTACTCCATTTACTACTTAAGCCATTTTTCAACTTATATTGAAAATAGTCCAGAAAAATCTTCTACTTGTTAGTTATTTTTTGGTAACCAAAATTTTCATTCGAATTTGATCTCAATTTAAGAATTATATAAATATTTTTTTCTTGCGCAGAAATAGATTTAAAATAGTTTTTAATTATTTACTTTTAAAGTTAAATATTATAAAAAATTTATTTGATTTTTTTTATTTTCAAATTATTTATCCAAACAAATTTTACCTTGTTCTTTGGACATTTTGAATTGATAAATTATTGGCCAATATAATCAATTACTTAAATTTGGTATTTTATTTAAATATTTTTTTTAAATTATATAATGCTCATATTATTTATTATAAAAATTGATAACACAAAAATATATTTTTTCTTCTAATCAGAAAATTTTTAAAATATTTTGATAAAATCTTATTATTTCACTTAAAAAATTGAATATATATTTGAAATATAATTATTTTGAGTAATAAATAAAATTATCACTTGTAAAAATGTCCTTTTTGCTAGAGCTAGCTCTTTCCTAATTTACTATTTTTAGTGAAACCTTTGTTTAATGTCGAGGAGAAAAAAATCCATTTATCAAAAATATTTATTTTTTTCAAGAAAAAATTTGACAAATTTTTTTTCAATCTATATTAACCCCCTTGTTTTGTAAAAACGTCCCGATTCATATGAAATAATTCGGTAATTTTGATAAAATAAGTACTTAAAGAATTTGGGCTTGAAATTATCACTAAATTGAACTTGAATTCTTTATCAAATATTATTCCTAAATATTTTTTTTTTTCTAAATTTTTACACCCATAAAAGTACCTTATGTTTAAAAGAAATATATTGATTTTTAAATAACTCAATACTATATGATTTGAAGTTTATATGATGTCATAATAATAATTTTTTTTAAATTTGAAAATATGTCACCTCCCCCATTTGTTTGGAAACCGCTGATCTTAAACATATGTCGCAACCAATTCTAAAAAGATCAATAACTTTGCCTTTTTGTCCCTCTTGGTATTTTATTTTTTATTTTTATTTGTCGCTTTTCAAATAACTTGTTCTACCAATACAGTATTTTTTTCCTATTCGATATCTCGTTTGTTTTATAAACAAAATTGGCAACTTTTTGAAACGGAACATTTTTAAAAGGCAAAAAATTTGAAATCTATTTACTTCTCCTTCTTGCTTGTAGTTTATATATACATAATAATTAAAACAAACAACAACAAAAGAACACATGCTGGATTCAATCCACCTTTGGTGTAAAATAATGCTGCCTGGGGGTGAGCAGGCATTTCAATGTGTCTCTCTTGTGCAAGTACTGTGACCAAAGACAGCTAATATGAAAGTGGCACCTCCTGTCAGCCCTCCAGCATGTCTGAGCCTGGCTGGGGCAACAGTTTTGGCTCTAGACCGACTGCTGCTGAACAGTGACAGGACTGCTTCTTTGTAAATGTCCCCAGTAACCAGGAAATGACAATCTCTCAGTGACAATATTTTCCCACTTGCTTCTGCTGGTCTGTTGTTATGGTGACGCTTGGTACCCACCGCACTGCCACCCACCCCAGTGTCTTTTCTGGCCTTTTCTGTGCCCAAACAGTGCAGTCCTCTTTGGCCGACAACTCTCCTTCAGCTGTGTTCTCAGCTTCCAGCCCGCATGACTGATTCAGACTGGACCTTTCTTGGAAAAATTTCAGCAGATGTTGGTCAACACCTGAAAAACAATTTCTATCAGAAACAGACACTGTTGACACAGAACAGTTGAATATTCAATATCACTTTTTGGATCTATTAGTCCTTTGTTTGGCAGGAATGGTATTGAGCTTGGGGCTGACTTGTTAAAAATCCGGTATAACAATTTTGATAATATCCATTGAGACAGGCATCTTCAATGAAGTGATAAATATTCTCTACTTGGTGTTATTATCAGGATAATGTGGATTAAATCAGTAAATATACTAGGTTTCAGTAGTGTGTGGTGATTTAAAATAAATAAGGAAAAGTGACTTCCTGTTATAAAGAGATAATTTAAATTACCAATAATATATCTTCATTTATAATACTGTGTTCTTAGGATCCTGAAGAATGGTATGATAAATATTCTGGAGACATTTATGCTATCCAGTTGTTGTTCTGCAATTGAACAAAACTGAACGTTCCTTTGGAAACATTGTGGCCATTTTATGCAGATTATTGATGATGTTCGTTGAATTTAAATTTCATTTAAAATGAAACGAATTAATCTTATATAGGTTATAAATCTGGTTTTATATCGCATTTAAAATATTCCTCTTAGAGCTCAGATAAAACGGTGGTAGTTTTATCGGTAAAAATAAAAAAAAAAACATTGAAAACTAGAAAAAATAACATGATAGTAAAAATATACAAATATTTTCTTAAAAATTAATCAACAAATTTTTGGCTATTGAAAATGACCAAAAGTACCGAAAGATTATATTTTTTAAAAATATTTTTTTATAATTTTAGAAATATTGAATATATTTTATAGTAGGATTTTTATTAGATAGAATTTTCTTTTGAAAATATGAAAACAATTTCGATGACCACGTTTATATTTTTTATTGCGTATTAATTCTGAATTAATATAATAGTTTGCGTATAAATCTAATTTTATATCGCATTTAAAAAATACTCCTTGGAGCTAAGGTAAACTACTATAGTCTATAGTACGTATAGTTTTGTATCAAATAAACGATTTCAAAAGTTATTAAATTATAATATTTATGAATAGGTTCAAAAAGAATCTAATATATATTTCAAATTCGAAATAAAAATTTGAATAGTTCAGTGTAACAAAACAAAATAATAAAATAACTAAATATAAATACATAAATTCTTAAACAAGAATAAAAAAAAAACTGTTGGATTGTTAGTATAAATGATAAGCTAACATTCATTTATAAGATATTCACCCTATATTATTAGGAAATATAATAAATAAATATAAAATAATATTCCATCAAATTCCTATTACTTTGGTAATTATTCGTTTGTTGCCTTAATAAATAGAATATAAATAGAAAAACATGGCATGAAACAATTTTTAGATTCCATTATTATCCCTGCTAACATTAATAGGACATGCGAACAACTAAAAATTAAACGAATTACTTTTATTGGTTATAAATTAAGTTTATATCGTGTTTAAAAAATATCCTTTAGAGCTAGGATAAAACGTAAATATATTATCCCATCAAAAAATTTATTAGAACAATAAGAGAAAAATATAGGTATACTCTATATGGTATATTCCTAAATGATCGAGAATATAAAAAACTAATTTTGTTTAAAAAAATGAATACATTTTTATACATTGAATCTGACCAAATATATTGATATTATTAAAAAATATGATTAATATATTTTAAATAATTTTAAATTTAATTTTTATAAATATTTTCTTTTGGTAATATGAAAACATACGATGACCTTATTTATTTTTTATTGCGAATTCTGAGTTGATCTTATGGGTTTATAAATCGAATTTTATACCCCTTATAACTCCGGGTGTCTATTATTATTGCTTATTATTTTATAAACAATTTGAAAACATTGAAAAATAAGATTTATGTACAGGTCAAAACATTCGTAATTATCTTTTAAATGGATGTATAAATAAATATAAAATATTCTATAAAATATATACATAAAATTATCTATATTTTGGTCCTTTTATTCGCTTTAAGAAAATATTCGTTTGTTAACGATACCCTTAATTTGTAGTATAATATATAAATAGAAAACTAGTCATGAAATAATTTGACGATTCTATAAAACATCTATTACAACATGCGAACAACTAAAATTAAACTAATTTAATTGATTTTATTATGATTTAAAAAGACCCCTTACGGTGCTAAAACAGTTATTTTTCGACCAAAAAAAAAAAAAAAAAAAAAAACATTTAACTAGAAATTACTGAAATGATAATATCAAAAAATATTTACTTAATTTTATATTTTTCAATATATTTAAAAATAATTTTAAATTCAACTCCCGAATTATGTTAGATAATATTAAAAATTTCGATGACATCTTTTTTAATGTAAGGTAAACTTCTAAAAAAATATATAACATTTAAACAATGTACAGATCGATAAATAATAATTCAATTCAATTAATGAAGCTACCCTGAAACACAACGTTTAAATATTATTTTTATATTTTAATTTCTGAAGAATCTAATGGGGGCACCTGAATGTAGGTAACCACTTTACCAGTTCTTTTACAAGTGTAAATCAAGGGGGCTTGTCTGTCGTTTAAAGTTTTAATTTTAAGTTTAAGTTTTTAATTTCTTAAGAGAAATCCTTAATCTGTCTACTGGGGACGCCTGAATATAGGCAACCTATTTATCAGATCTTTTACAAGGCTGCGTAAATCAAGGCTGCGAATCTGTCTTTTCAAGTAAAAGAACAAGATATTCAATAATTTAAAAATACTTAGATTGAAATTCCGAATTATTACAATAAAATATTGATAAGTGAGTTGCGAATAATTAATCTTAAAAAATATTTTTTCACATTTGGAAATAACCCTTTGAAATATAGTAAACTTGTGAAGAAAGAAAAATGAAGTATTTCATTTTAAATTCTTACTAAGCTATACAAATAAGAGATAGAAATTAGTGAATTCTAATACCTACTCCAAAACATAATAGAAAATATATTATAAATAATAAAATACAGTAATAGAATTAATACAATAGAAATATCAAAAAGTGACTTGAGAATAATCTTATTGAAATTTTCACATTTGAAAATATCCCTTTGAAATATGGTAAATTTGAAGAAAGAAAAATAATTTAATTCGAAGTTCTTACTAAGTTAAACAAATAATAATTGATAGGAATTATTGAAATCTAATATACGAAAACAATACAAGATATATTCTAATTATAAATAATAATAATCAAGAAATTCAATTTTTACAATAGAAATATCAATAGGTGACTTACCAATAATTATTCTTATCAAAAAAATACAAATATTCAAAATTTCGCAACCCGAAAAAAAAAATGGAATCAAAATCATGATATATTCCACTATGAGAAAATAATTTTGAAAAAATATTATCTTGGCTGGTAAATCTCGTCGTACTAAAAGAATATGTTGTATATATAGTAATTTTTAACATGTTATTTATATTGATGTTAGGTAAAACTTTGTTTGTGTCTATTTGGAAATCTCTGGTTGTTTAAATACAAACAAATACAAATTGATAGGAATTATTGAAATCTAATACACGAAAACATAATACAAGGTATAAATAATAATAATAGAGTAATTCAATTTTTACAATAGAAATATTAAAAATTGACTTGTGAATAATTAATCTTATTGAAATTTTCACATTTGAAAATAGCCCTTTGAAATATGGTAAATTTGAAGAAAGAAAAATAATTTCATTCGAAATACTCACTAAATTAAACAAATAATAATTGATGGGAATTATTATAAGACAAGGTATAAATAATAATAATCGAGAAATTCAATTTTTACAATAGAAATATCAAAAAGTGATTTGCGAATAATTAATCTTATTGAAATTTTCACACATTAAAATACCCATTTGAAATATGGTAAATTTGAAGAAAGAAAGATAATTTCATTCGAAATTTTTTCTAAGTTAAACAAATAATAATAGATGGGAATTATTGAAATCTAATACACGAAAAGATAATACAAGGTATAAATAATAATAATCGAGAAATTCAATTTTTACAATAGAAATATCAAAAAGTGACTTGCGAATAATTAATCTTATTGAAATTTTCACATTTTAAAATACCCCTTTGAAATATGGTAAATTTGAATAAAGAAAAATAATTTCATTCGAAATTTTTTCTAAGTTAAACAAATAATAATTGATGGGAATTATTGAAATCTAATACAAGGTATAAATAATAATAATCGATTAATTCAATTTTTACAATAGAAATATCAAAAAGTGACTTGCGAATAATCTTATTGAAATTTTCACATTTGAAAATATCCCTTTGAAATACGGTAAATTTGAAGAAAGAAAAATAATTTCATTCTAAATTCTTACTAAGTTAAACAAATAATAATTGATAGGAATTATTGAAATCTAATACAAGGTATAAATAATAATAATCGAGTAATTCAATTTTTACAATAGAAATATCAAAAAGTGACTTGCGAATAATTAATCTTATTGAAATTTTCACAAATTAAAATACCCATTTGAAATATGGTAAATTTATAATTTCATTCCAAATTTTTTCTAAGTTAAACAAATAATAATTGATAGGAATTATTGAAATCTAATACAAGGTATAAATAATAATAATCGAGTAATTCAATTACAATAGAAATATCAAAAAGTGACTTGCGAATAATCTTATTGAAATTTTCACATTTGAAAATATCCCTTTGAAATACGGTAAATTTGAAGAAAGAAAAATAATTTCATTCTAAATTCTTACTAAGTTGAACAAATAATAATTGATAGGAATTATCGAAATCTAATACAAGGTATAAATAATAATAATCGAGTAATTAAATTTTTACAATAGAAATATCAAAAAGTGACTTTCGAATAATTATTAATATTAAAGTTTTCACATTTGAAAATACCCCTTTGAAATATGGTAAATTTGAAGAAAGCAAAATAATTTCATTCGAAATTTTTTCTAAGATAAAAACAAATAATAATTGATAGGAATTATTGAAATCTAATACAAGGTATAAATAATAATAATCGAGTAATTCAATTTTCGCAATAGAAAAATCAAAAGGTGACTTGCTAATAATCTAATTGAAATTTTCACATTTGAAAATATCCCTTTGAAATATGGTAAATTTGAAGAAAGAAAAATAATTTCATTCGAAATTCTTAGTAAGTTAAACAAATAATAATTGATAGGAATTATTGAAATCTAATACACGCAAACATAATACAAGGTATAAATAATAATAATCGAGTAATTCAATTTTTGCAATAGAAATATCAAAAAGTGACTTGCGAATAATCTAATTGAAATTTTCATATTTGAAAATATCCCTTTGAAATATGGTAAATTTGAAAAAAAATAAATAATTTCTTTGGAAATTTTTTCCAAGTTAAACAAATAATATTTGATAGGAATTATTGAAATCTAAAACACGAAAACATTATACAAGGTATAAATAATAATCGAGTAATTAAATTTTTACAATAGAAATATCAAAAAGTGTCTTGCGAATAATCTTATTGAAATTTTCACATTTGAAAATATCCCTTTGAAATTTGGTAAATTTGAAGAAAGAAAAATAATTTCATTCGAAGTTCTTACTAAGTTAAACAAATAATAATTGATAGGAATTATTGAAATCTAATACACGCAAACATAATACAAGGTATAAATAATAATAATCGCGTAATTCAATTTTTACAATAGAAATATCAAAAAGTGACTTGCGAATAATCTTATTGAAATTTTCACATTTGAAAATTTCCCTTTGAAATATGGTAAATTTGAAGAAAGAAAAATAATTTCATTCGAAATTTATTCTAAGTTAAACCAATAATAATTGATGGGAATTATTGAAATCTAATATAAGGTATAAATAATAATAATGGAGTAATTCAATTTTTACAATAGAAATATCAAAAAGTGAATTGAGAATAATCTTATTGAAATTTTCACATTTGAAAATATCCCTTTGAAATATGGTAAATTTGAAGAAAGAAAAATAATGTCATTCTTAATTCTTACTAAGTTAAACAAATAATAATTGATAGGAATTATCGAAATCTAATACAAGGTATAAATAATAATAATCGAGTAATTCAATTTTTACAATAGAAATATCAAAAAGTGAATTGAGAATAATCTTATTGAAATTTTCACATTTGAAAATATCCCTTTGAAATATGGTAAATTTGAAGAAAGAAAAATAATGTCATTCTAAATTCTTACTAAGTTAAACAAATATTAATTGATAGGAATTATCGAAATCTAATACAAGGTATAAATAATAATAATCGAGTAATTCAATTTTTACAATAGAAATATCAAAAAGTGACTTGCGAATAATTAATCTTATTGAAATTTTCACATTTGAAAATATCCCTTTGAAATATGGTAAATTTGAAGAAAGAAAAATAATGTCATTCTAAATTCTTACTAAGTTAAACAAATAATAATTGATAGGAATTATCGAAATCTAATACAAGGTATAAATAATAATAATCGAGTAATTCAATTTTTACAATAGAAATATCAAAAAGTGACTTGCGAATAATTACTCTTTTTGAAATTTTCACATTTTAAAATACCACTTTGAAATATGGTAAATTTGAAGAAAGAAAAATAATTTCATTCTAAATTTTTTCTAAATTAAACAAATAATAATTGATAGGAATTATTGAAATCTAATACAAGGTATAAATAATAATAATCGAGTAATTCAATTTTTGCAATGAGGAAAAAAAGTGACTTGCGACTAATCTAATTGAAATTTTCACATTTGAAGATATCCCTTTGAAATATGGTAAATTTGAAAAGAAAACTAATTTCTTTGGAAATTTTTTCCAAGTTTGTCAAATATTAAATTATATGAATTATTGAAATCTAATATACGAAAACATAATACAAGGTATAAATAATAATAATCGAGTAATTCAATTTTTACAATTGAAAAATCAAAAAGTGACTTGCGAATAATTAATCTAATTGAAATTTTTACATTTGAAAATAGCCCTTTGAAATATGGTAAATTTGAAGAAAGAAAAATAATGTCATTCTAAATTCTTACTAAGTTAAACAAATAATAATTGATAGGAATTATCGAAATCTAATACAAGGTATAAATAATAATAATCGAGTAATTCAATTTTTACAATAGAAATATCAAAAAGTGACTTGCGAATAATTAATCTTTTTGAAATTTTCACATTTTAAAATACCACTTTGAAATATGGTAAATTTGAAGAAAGAAAAATAATTTCATTCTAAATTTTTTTCTAAATTAAACAAATAATAATTGATAGGAATTATTGAAATCTAATACAAGGTATAAATAATAATAATCGAGTAATTCAATTTTTGCAATGGGGAAAAAAAGTGACTTGCGACTAATCTAATTGAAATTTTCACATTTGAAGATATCCCTTTGAAATATGGTAAATTTGAAAAAAGAAAACTAATTTCTTTGGAAATTTTTTCCAAGTTTGTCAAATATTAAATTATATGAATTATTGAAATCTAATATACGAAAACATAATACAAGGTATTAATAATAATAATCGAGTAATTCAATTTTTACAATTGAAAAATCAAAAAGTGACTTGCGAATAATTAATCTAATTGAAATTTTTACATTTGAAAATAGCCCTTTGAAATATGGTAAATTTGAAGAAAGAAAAATAATGTCATTCTTAATTCTTACTAAGTTAAACAAATAATAATTGATAGGAATTATTGAAATCTAATACACGAAAACATAATACAAGGTATAAATAATAATAATCGAGTAATTCAATTTTTACAATTGAAAAATCAAAAAGTGACTTGCGAATAATTAATCTTATTTAAATTTTCACATTGAAAATACCTCTTTGAAATATGGTAACTTTGAAGGAAGAAAAATAATTTCATTCGAAATTCTTACTAAGTAAGCTAAACAAATAATAATTGATAGGAATTATTGAAATCTAATACAAGGTATAAATAATAATTATCGAGTAATTCAATTTTTAAAATAGAAATTTCAAAAAGTAACTTGTGAATAATTATTCTTATCAGTTTAATCGCATTAATAAATACCTATTTTAAATATGACATACTTTTAATATTAAGCAAAAACAAACTGAAAAATTAAAATTTCATTATGTATCTGAGATATAATCACGTTCAAAACGTACCATATATTTCATGTTAATGTAAAGTAAAATTCTATCTGGTTCAGATTGACAACAATAAAATCATAGTAAAGTATATTTTATTCGCAAAACATCTAAATGCTAATATTTAAAATTTCGAACCCCCCCCACCCAAAAAAAAAAAAAATGATATAAAAATAGAGATATATTCTACTATTAGAAAAGAAGTTTGAAAAATATTATCTTAGCTGGTAGAAGTTGTACTAAAGACCGCAATATAATATAATTTTAATGTCATTTATATTGATATAAAAGCTTTGTTTGTGTCTATTTTGATATCTCTGGCTCGTTAATTAAATGCTATTGATATTATGAAATTGCTTTTGATATGTGCGCCCTTAAATATTCACTGATTACCCCCCCCCCCCTATCGCTTATGTTTTGGCTTAGTGCCTTAAACTCATTGGTAATGAATCTAAATATAATTCTATTGGGTTCGCTACTTAAATATATTTATTTAATATACAATCTATTTATAATATATGCAAAAAAGTAAATAAAAATAAAACAGTTGTTTAAGTGTACGAGTATTAACCTATTACAAGATAGGGCAATTTCAAATTTGTCAATATACGATGGTATAACTAAGAAAATACACAAATGTTGGTTATATAAGAATAAAATTTTGATGAAAATAATATTTCAAGATTACAAATCCCTTAAATTGTATTTTTATTTGGAAGCCAGATTTTAAATACTTATTATATATTAATATATTAAAATATATTAATAACCTATTTTCATTTCCCTAATACGAGGTCGAATGAGAAAAGTTATATATGGAATTACAAAAATACCTATATTATATTATCGAAAATATCAAATTGATAATAATAATTCTCTATAAATGAATGAAGTCATAAATATCCCTAATTTTTATTATTTTTTTTTTAATATTATTTTGATGTTCTCGGCTTATTACCATTTGGCCAGAAACAAAATTCTATACAGAGTATCAAGAATAAAAAGTTAACAATAAACAAAACAACCGAAATACACTTGGATCAAATAAAATGATTTTAACAAAATAAATTAATAAAAAATAAATATTGAAAAATCATAAGAACAACCGTAAAGGTATTAAAAATTTGGTAATGACTTTTTGGTCAGTAAATCATAACAGTTATAAATACTTACTATAAGATTAATCGAAATAAATGAATTTTAATTCTCTAAAATAGAATGGAAAACTCATTATAATTATTAATTCGAAGTAGTAAAACATTTGAAAATAATAATCCCGAATGAATATTTTAAATATCACGATTACATTAAGATAAATGGATATTTTTAATATGCCATGCAAAAGGTCAAATAGAAATACAATTTACCATTAAAAAGTTTTCTTCAATGTATGAATATATATATAAGTTCGTAATTTACCAATAATTTCGTATTTAATGTTAAAACGAATTTATAGGAAAATTTTATTTTAATAAATATTCAGGAAATATCAAAATTTATGTTTATATAATTTATTTTTCAAAATGATATCAGATAGTACGACTATATGATGAGGAAAATACTATTATACAATAATTATGCCAATTAAAAATATTAATTTACAGGTCAAAATATATATAATTAAAATTTTAAAATTTAATAAAACGGATTTTTATTCATATATTCGTTAATTATAAGAAATAGTGAATAGGGCCTCTTTTAAATAATTTATTGCGGTTTAATTTTGAATAAATATTATTTAAACTATTATTGGAAGAAAATTTTTGAATCAAAAATAAATATAAAAAATCGCAAATAGTTAGTAGTAAATATTTTAAAAATACACAAATCATTACAAGTAACAGTTATAAATACTTACTCTAAGATTAATCGAAATAAATGAATTTTAATTCTCTAAAATAGAATGGAAAACTCGTTATAATTATTAACTCGAAGTAGTAATACATTTGAAAATAATAATAATCCCGAATGAATATTTTAAATCACGATTACATTAAGATAAAAGGAAATTTTTAATATGCCATGCGAAACATTAAATAGAAATACAATTTACCATTAAAAAGTTTTCTTCAATGAATGAATATATATAAGTTCGTAATTTACCAATAATTTCGTATTTAATGTTGAAACGAATTTATAGAAAAATTTTATTTTAATAAATATTCAGGACATATCCAAATTTATGTTTATATAATTTATTTTTCCAAATCAGATAGTACATAGTACTAGTATATAATGAGGAAAATACTATCATACATAAATTATGACAATTAAAAATATTAATTTCCAGGTCAAAATATATATAATTAAAATTTTAAAATTTAATAAAAAGGTTTTTTATTAATATATTCGTTAATTATAAGTAATAGTGAATAAGCCCTCTTTTAAATAATTTATTGCGGTTTAATTTTGAATAAATATTATTTAAACTATTATTGGAAGAAAATTTTTGATTCAAAAATAAATATAAAAAATCGCAAATAGTAGTAAATATTTTAAAAATATTTCTTTTAACGTGACGTATATTTAAATGCTTTATTATAGGATTAATAGAAAAATTTTAATTTTGAAATCCTAAAATAGAACAATATATAACATAAACTATAAAATCTAATATCGGGTAATTCCTATATATATATATATCTCCGAATCCAATATCACGGTTATAATAGCCTGATAATAAATAATATTCTTTCAACAAATTTAAACGAATATGAATGTAAAACATTTCAATTAAAAAATTCCAACTAATATTGAGTATAATTTCCCATTAAAAACAAATTATTTTTTTATAATTTTTACCCTGAACGAACATGTTTGATGATTATTTTTTCTTTAATTATGGATTTGCGGTAAATAATTTTAATAGGATAATTAAGGTTTTATTGGGTTCCTTGTTTTAACTCTATGATATTCAAACAATTTATAATAGATATAAGATATAAAATAAAAAAAATGATATGGGTACTAGAAAAAGTATTTATTATTATACAAATTAGAATTTAATTTGATGGTAAATTTAAAATGGTGAAATCAAAGGTTAAAATAAAAAAAAAAGAGACCAATAGATATTATTTTTTCAAAGGTATAAAAGAGAAAATATTTCCACAATCACGACTGGAATGAATGATTGACTAGAAAATATCTATAAACTAAACAAAAAATTAATACTATGGTAAAAAACAAATCCTCATGGTAATTCTTTCTAAGAAACCGCAAAAAATTTGGAGTAATATTACAAATCTATTAAAAGAGAAAAACATGAAAGCAATATAATTTACAATTTAATATTTCGTAAAAAAATAAATTATAATTAACCCCTCGAAAATTTCGAATTTTAGATGAAATTAACAAATTCTAAGTCACGAAAACATAAATTACATAATTTCAAATAAAATGAAAAAAATAAAATAAAAATCCTGCCGATATACAACTATTAATTTACGGAACATGATAAATATTGTTCGCAATCTAATTATTATTATATTTAAAAAGGATCTAATGAATAAATATAGGTATAAATAATGATCGAAAAAATATACTTGTGCGGTTTTGGGGCTAATAACATCGATATGATGATACATATAACAGTGTTCGTAGCTTTAACCTAAATACATAATATACACATTATTTTATCCATATAAGGTATAAAATACTCGTATGAAAAAATAATAGTGCTTGCGAACATCTAAAATGGAAACGAATTTTATCCGATTTTAAAAAACACCCCTTACTATGGTAGAATAAACTCTTAGTATAACGCATATTTTTCTAATAAATAAGTAAAGCAAATTAAAAATCCAGTCAACAAGTAAAAGATTTAATTATGCTAAAACAATTGGAGAATAAATTCCTAAATCAATAAGATATGATTTTGAAGTAGAGAATCTGAATAATTGTATCCCATGCTTTAACCCATATATATATATATATATATATATATATATATATATATATATATATATATATATATATATATATATATATATATAATTGAAAAACTATTATCTATCTAATGTAAAAAATAATAATGATAATGCAAGCAAATAAATTTTGAAATGACGAAATCAAGGTGTAAAAAAAATGATTGCGGATATAAAAATAAAATTTCTAAACACATAAATTAATAAAGAATATGATGATAAACTAAAAAAGGAATATTAAAAAAAATATTTTACCTTATAAATGAAAAGGAAAAATTCCTCCCAAATCATTGAGATATTATTCGATATACATATTGAATTACAAAATGTATTTTGAAAATAGGAAATCAAAATGTAAAAATATTACATTGACTAATGATGGGTGACCTTACCTTTGGTTTTAGGGTAGAAAGTTAGAATAATTCGGCTAACATAGTTTCCAATAAAATGAAAAAGTAAAAATTCTGCCGATATATATTTACAGGAATTAAGTATTTACAAATAAAATTTCACGAAAAACGAATATTATTTTTTTATTTTTTTTTTTTAATGCAATCGAATGCAAGACCAGTAAGATCTGCAGCCTCTATGGATCTCGAAAGACCCTTGCATTACCGAAGAGAAGGAAAAGTTGATCAAGTGAGAGGGTGGAGACGTAGGTTAAATATATCTAATGAATAAATATAATTAATTATCGAAAAATATACTTATGAGGTTTTATGGTAGAGTATCTCGATACTATACATATATAACTGTTTTCCGTTCATTCCTTTAATTCAAATTTACATATGATATAGAAATTATTTTATCCTTATAAGGTACCTATACAATAAATAATAATATACCATCAATAAATTTTGAAATGACGACATAGTGTAAAAAATATGGACTAATATGTTTTAGTTTAATATCATGAAAGTTTTTCCAAACTCAAGATTGCGATCGATATTACTTGCGAACATGTAAAATGGAAACGAATTTTATCCGATTTAAATAAAACATCCCTTAGAACTATGATAAAATAAGCTCTTAGTATAACGTATATTTTTTTACTAAAGAATAAAACAAATGAAAAATTCAATGAATAAGTAAAATAATAGTTAATTATGCTAAAACGATTATATAGTAGAATAAAATTCTAAATAAGAACAAATTAATATTTACTCGTATCTTTTCCCCTTAGGATATGTTTTTGAGATTGAGAATCTGAATAAATGTGTTAGGTTTGTTGCTTTAACCCACAAATATAATATACAAACTATTATTTATTATTTATATGATGTATAAAATATACAATAGATAAATTATATAGAATCGAAAAAACTTTGAAATTATAAAATCAAAATAAAAGTAAAAAGGTTTTTTTCAAATCCACGATTATGGTCGTTATTACTTCCGAACATCTAAAATGTAAACGAATTTTAAAAAAACACCCCTTACTATGGTAGAATAGACTTTTAGTATAAGACAGATTTTTCCAATAAATATGAAAATTAAATTGAAAATCCATTGAATAAGTAAACGAAAAAGAGTTTATTTATGATGCTAAAACGGTTCGAAAGTTAAATCCCAAATAAGAACCAAATTAATATTTGCCCGTATGATTTCCTGTAAGGTTTTGAAGTAGAGAATCTGAATAATTGTGTGGCGTTCGTTGCTTTAACCCAAATATATAATTTAAAAACTAAAGTAGGAAATAATAATGATAATGCAAGCAAATAAATTTTGAAATGACGAAATCAAGCGGTAAAAAAATAATTGCGGATATAAAAAAAAAATTTCAAAAAAGAAATTAATAAAGAATATGATGATAAACAAAAAATATAAATATTAAAAAAAATAAAAAAAAAAATGATAAATTAAAAGGGAAAAATCATTCATAGATGTTTAAATAATTACAAAGAAAATTAATCTAATAATTTACGATACATTAATTATATCGTCCCCTCTAATTTGTGTTGTTAAAAAAGATCCAATGAATAAATATAGGTATAAATAATTTTCGTAAAAAATGTACTTTTTATGAATAAATATATAAATATTAATAGAACTAATATGCAATAGTTTTTGTAACGATATACACATTGAAATGACGAAATCAATTAATAAAAAAACCAATAAAAAATAATAATATAATAATAATAAAATCCGATAAATGGTAAAAGTAGAATTTATAAAGAATGATATAAACTGAAAATATTACAAATGAATTTTATATATAAAAAGAGAAAAATCCATCCATTACTATTTATTACCCATATAATGTAAGAATTATTCAATAAAATAATCATATTATTTTAGGTTAAAAATAAAATAAAATGAGAGAGTCTTCTGTTTTTTAAATAAAATAATTTTTGATTATTTCTAGAGACTATGGTTTCGAAGGCATTGCCTTCATCATCGGTCTATCACAAATATTTCAAATTAGTTACAAATTAAGATTTGTACATGGAAGATTTTGAAAAATATATAATGTCTTTTTCTTCATGTTTCTTCTTGAGAGATTGGAATATAAGTTATATTTTAATCTCTTAAGAAGAAACATGAAGAGGGAGACATTATATATTTTTCAAAATTTTCTATGTATGGGTCTTAATTTGTAACTAATTTGAAATATTTGTGATGGACTGATGATGAAGGCAATGCCTTCGAAACTATAGTCTCTAGAAATAATTAAAAATTATTTTATTTAAAAACAGAAGACTCTCTCATTTTATTTTGTTTTTAACCTAAAATAAAAACAATTCTGTTACCATCGACAGTGAAATCTTTTATTCAATCATATTATATTCAAAAAAGTTTGAAATGAAGAAATCATAGTGTAACAAAATAGGAAAGGATCTGAATAAATGTGTGGAATTCGTTGTTTTAACCCAAATATATAATATATTATTATCCGTATCATGTAGAAAATATAGGTACATTAAATAAATGAAGTAAAGTCAAATAAATTTTGAAGTAATAAAATCTAGATATATATAAATAAAAAATAGCGACTAACACGTTTTAATTTAATATTACGAACGTACCCCAGATCAAACGTGCGATCGATATTACTTGCTAATATCTAAAATCGAAACAATTTTATTCGCTTTTAAAAAACACCTAAGGAATATGATAGAATTAATTCTTAGTATAGTGTAATTTTTCCAATAAATTACAAAAACAAATTGAAAATCCAATGAATAAGTATAAGATTCTGCTACAACGAGTGTAGAATAAAAATCTAAATAAGAAGTTCAAATTGATAATAACTACTAGATATGATTAGGATAAATGTTTTTGAGGTACAGAATGAGAATAATTGTGTTGCGTATGTTACTTTAACGCAAATATATAATATACAAACTATTTATCATAATATGATGTTGAAAATATGCATTGATATACAATCAAATAAATTTGGAAATGACGAAATTAAAGTGTAAAAAAATAAAAGGTTATAAAAACCGAATTTCTGATCTATTAAGTTGAAAATAGGAATATGAAAATTTTTATAAGTGATACCGCTTATATCATTCAATAGATGTATTTTCAATACCTATAGATAGTAAATTAAGAAATGAATTTTGAAATGAGGAAATAAAAGTTTTATATCGATAAAATACTTTTGATATTTATTTCGATTGATATTAACTACGAATCTCGCATGTCGAAGTCAATTAATTATATGATTAAATTGTGAAATTTAGAATTTTTAAAAATCACCCCTTTAACAATATATATAAATTTCTCTATTAGAAAAAGAAAAGAAGAAAGTTTCAAATAAAATTAAAATG
Source organism: Forficula auricularia (assembly GCA_024734495.1). Taxonomy (NCBI): domain Eukaryota; kingdom Metazoa; phylum Arthropoda; class Insecta; order Dermaptera; family Forficulidae; genus Forficula; species Forficula auricularia. The sequence goes on along the minus strand of JALMQS010000153.1, from coordinate 15,266,880 downwards.
TAAATAGAATTAACCAAATAATTTATGAAACCATCTGGTACTTTGTTAAGTTCAAAATTTTTGCCTTTCTTGGTGCATAAATAAATAAAGTATTATTAGTAGACGCAAACGATTAGTTAAATAATAGAAAATATCCATTCGTTTACTGTTTTGTGGTAGAAAATCTGAATATAATTGTGTTTTTAACAAAGATATATGATAGAAAATATAAGAAAAAACACACGAGCTATAAAATATGATAAAATAACAAAAATAAATTGAAAACTCAATAACTATAAGAAAATTACATTAATCACACTAAAACTATTCTAAAATAAATATTCACTCGTGTTTTAGGTTTTGAAGTATAGATTTTGAATAATTGTGTTCTGTTCTGTTCGTTGCTTTAACCCAAATATTTTGATATAGTTACACTATATTATTCATATATACTATAAAATATTTATGCAATAAAAACATAATTTACAATTTTGAAATGATGAAATTAGAGTTGAAAAAATTAATAGTGACTAAACAATTTCAAATAGATATTTTGATTCTCACGATTGCGATCGATATTACTTGCGAATATTTAAAATGAAAACGATTTTTATCCGATTTACAAAATAAACACCCCTTACTATTGTAGAATAAACTATTAATATAAAACATATTTTTCCAATAAATAACAAAAGCAAATTAAAAATCCATTGAATAAGTAAAAGAAAAAGAGTTAATTATCTTAAAACGATACGAGAATTAAATTTTAATTAAATACCAAATCAATATTCCCCAGTATGATGATTTCATCTAAGGTTTTGAAGTAGAGAATCTGAATAATTTTGTTGCGTTCGTTGCTTTAACCAAAATATAAAATAAACAAACTATATAATCCATATTATATATAGAATATTCAATATAACAAAATAATAGAAAATCAAATAAATATTGAAGTAACGAAATCAAAGTGTGAAAACATAATGTTTTTTAAGTATTTCCAAAGTCCCGATTAAGATCTATATTACATGTGAATATCTAAATAGAACCCATTAAAAAAACACTCCTTAAAACTTTTATAAAATAAAATCTAAGTATAACGAATATTTTCACACTATACCATACCTATATATATATATAAAAAACAATAAATATTAGAACAAAACTTTATTTATGTAAAAAAGGTTTTAGAATAAAATTCCAACTAAGAACTAAATTAATATTCATCCGTATTATTCCAAGTATGATAATCTGAATAATTGTATCGCGTTTGTTGCTTTAAACCCAAATATTTAATTGAAAAACTATTATAATTGCGGATATAAAAACAAAATTTCTAAAAACATGAAAATAATAAAAAAATATGATGATAAACTGAAAATAGGAATATTAAAATTTTTTTTATAAATTATAACTGAAAAATTCCTTCGAAATCATTCAATAAAAGTTTTTTCCACATACTTTTATATATATATAAAAAAAAAATGAAATTAGAAAACCCAAGTGTAAAAATATTACATTGACTAATGGCGGGTGATCTTAGGTTTTGGGGTATTAGTTTAGAACAATTATATTCTATTCGTTGCTTTAACCCAAATATAATAAAGTTACAAATAAAATGAAAATGTAAAAATCCTGCCGATATATAACTATACAGGTATTAAGTAATTACAAATAATATTAACCTAAAAATTTACAAAACATGAATTGTATCGTCCCCACAGTAATTTTTATAGTTGTAAAATATCTAATGAATAAATTTAGGCATAAATAATAAATCCGTAATAAATTCGTATTATTCCAACTAAAAGAATCCAAATAATTTTATCGCATTCGTTGCTCTAACACAATTATATAATTGAAAAACTATTATTCATTAAACATAGTAAATGATAATGCAAGTAAATAAATTTTGAAATGACGAAATCAAGGTGTTAAAATATATTCGCGAATATAAAAACAAATTAATAAAGAATATGACGATAATCTGAAAATAGGAATATTAAAAAAAAAACCTATAAATAAAAAGAGAAATTATTTAAAAATTATTTAATAGATTTTTTCCGAAATACTTATAAAAAAATAAATATTGAAATTAGAAAATTAAAAATCCATTGAATAAGTAAAAGAAAAAGAGTTAATTATTCTAAGCCGATTCGTGAATTAAATATTATATCAGAACAAAATCAATATTCCCCTGTATGATTTCCCCTATGGTTCTGAATTAGAGAATCTGAATAATTGTATTGCGTTCGTTGCTTTAATATATAATTGAAAAACCATTATCTATATGACGTAGAAAATAATAATGATAATGCAAGAAAATAAATTTTGAATTGATGAAATCAAGGTCTAAAAAAATAATAAGGGAAATAAAAAAACTATTTATAAAGAATATGATGAAAACTGAAAATAGTAATAAGTATTAAAAATAAATTTTATAAATGAAAAGGGAAAAAATTCCACCGAAACAATTCAATAGATGTATTTTCGATATACATATTGAATTAAAAAATGAATTTTGAAAAAAGGAAACCAAAGTGTAAAAATATTACATTAACTAATGGTAGGTGACCTTAGGTTTTAGGGTAGAAAGTTAGAATAATTCGGTTGTATTCGTTGCTTTGACCCATATATAATGTTAACATAGTTTCAAATAAAATGAAAAAGTAAAAAAGGGCGATTCTAGCTCAGCCAAGTACAAGTATAGACAGGTTTTCGACTAGTAGAGTTTAATTTGTTAATATCTATTATTATAGCAACGGCCTTTTGATTCTAAGTAAGAAAATATTAATTCATGATGATTATATCAGATTTAGATATTTATCCTTAAAAATTATTAATTCACTGCATACATCATACTCAGTTTTGAAAAGTTCCCTTTTCCTCTAATTTTATAATTTAAATGTTTGTTCTTTTTTCAATAAATTTAAATTTGATTTAAATAATTTTAAGTAATTCAATTAATTTTTTTGAATTAAATATTTTTTGATTTTACTTTTCTAACTGATATTTTGATTAAAATATGACGAAATTAAATAATAAAAGATAAATTAAATAATAAAAAATAATTATGACATTTAATTAAAACCCTATTTTTTAACTATATTTTAAAGTACACGTTTCAATTTCACAAATGCAAATGAAATAAATTACTTGCATATAAAAATGGAATAAATATCTAATAATAATATTAAATTTATTAAATAAAAATGAAATTTAATTGATATTATCTGCGAACATCAAAAGTCGAAGTCAATTAAATTCATGATTTTATGGTAAATTTAAAATAATTAATAATTACTCCTTTACGAAATCAGTTTAAATGAGTAAATTTATAAATATTTATAGAAGAAATAAATATACTTAAACGGAAAAGATTTGAATGTGAAACCCTATGTATGATTGAAAATTTCACAATCGTTTATGATTTTGTGCTAGAGAATCTAAATACTATAAATATAATAATTGTGTTGAGTTCGTTAGCTTAACCCAGATCTAAGCTAGAATATATGTGAAATTACTCTGTATGGTAAAGTAAAAACATACAAGGTACAAAATATGATTTATAAAAATAATTTGATTAACGTTTAAAAATTCCTCATTAGAACAACAATATTATACTCCTAATATTACGTATTTTTTCATTTAAAAAAAAATAACTTATTTGAAAACACCCATAATGAAAAAGGTTTTAAAGCTTAAATAAAGTTTTGTATATTTATAGGCAAATACTTTTGATATGACACACTCGAATGATCATTATTAATTTTCCCATTTGATATGATATATTGGGTATATTTTCCCATTAAAAACAAATTATTTTTTTATAATTTTTACTCTGAACGAACATTATATAAACAAAAAACTATTCATCTATGTTTGATGATTATTTTATCCTTTGATTATGAATTTGCGGTAAATAATTTTAATAGAATAATTAAGGTTTTATTGGGTTTTTTGTTTGAACTCCCCGAATCTATGATATTCAAACAATTTATAATAGATATAAAGATAAAATAAAAAAATGAAATGCGTATTTAGAAAAAGTATATTTATTATTATACGAATTAGAACCTAATTTGATGGTAAAATCAAAGGTTAAAATAAAAAAAAAAAGAGACCAATAGATATTATTTTTTAAAAGGTATATAAGAGAAAATATTTCCACATTGACGAGTGCAATGAATAGAATTATTGACTTGAGAATATCTATAAACGAAACGAAAAATTAATACTATGGTCAAAAAAAAAATTCCTTATGATAATAATATCCTTAATTCTTTCTAAGATAGCGCAAAAAATTTGGAGTAATATTATTAATCTATTAAAAGAGAAAAACATGAAACCAATAGAATTTACAATCTAATATTTAGTAAAAAAATTGTAATTAACCCCTCGAAAATCTTTCTATTTGAATGATCGAATTTTAGAAATTCTAAGTCACGAAAACATAGTTGAATCTTGAAGTTATACAATTAAAATTAATACCGTATATAAATATTACAATTACCACTATTTCCAATATAACAATTACAAGAAACATCAATATTTTCCCATTAAAACATACATCGGTTATCAATATCTAAAAGTAAATGACGAAAAGCTGAAGTGAGTAAAATATAAAGTTTATAAAAATAAATAATATCAAAAGAATAACATAGTTTCAAATAAAATGAAAAAAAAAAATTAAAATCCTGCCGATATACACCTATTAATTTAAGGGACATGATCTGTATCGTTCCCACTCTAATTATTATTATATTTAAAAACGATCTAATGAATAAATATAGTAGTAGGTATAAATAATGATCGAAAAAATATACTTGTGCGGTTTTGCGCCAAATAACGTCGATATGATACATATAACTGTCCGTTCGTTGCTATAACCCAAATACATAATATGCAAATTATTTGATCTATATAAGGTATAAAGTATGAAAAAAATAATATTACTTGCGAACATCTAAAATAGAAACGAATTTTATCCGATTTTAAAAAACACCCCTTACTATGGTAGAATAAACTCTTAGTATATAACATATTTTTCCAATAAATAACAAAAGCAAATAAAAAATATATTGAATAAGTAAAAAAAGAGTATGCTAAAACGGTTCGAGAATAAAATCATAAATCAATATTCCCCCATTTAATTTCCCCTATGGTTTTGAAGTGGAGAATCTGATTAATTGTGTTGCGTTCGTTGATTTAACACAAATATAAAATATATTAACTATATTATCCGTATCAGGTATAGAATATGAAAAATAAAAAAATGAAATAATATCAAATAAATATTGAAGTAACGAAATGAAAGTGTGAAAAAATAATAGCAAATAATAGGTTTCAATTTAATCTATTTCAAGTATTTCCAAAGTCACGATTAAGATCTATATTACATGCGAATATCTAAATGGAAACCCATTTAAAAAATACACCCCTTAGAACAATAATAAAATAAAATCTAAGTATAATGTATATATTTTCCCACTATAAACAAAAAAAAATTCTAGAATACAATTCTAACTAAGAACTAAATCAATATTCATCCGTGTTATTCCAAGTAAGAGAATATGAATAATTGTATCCCGTTCGTTTCTTTAACCCACATATATATAATTGAAAAACGATTATCTATATAATGTAAAAAATAATAATGATAATGCAATCAAATAAATTTTGAAATGACGAAATCAAGGTGTAAAAAAATAATTGCCGATATAAAAACAAAATTTCTAAAAACATAAATTAATAAACAATATGATGATAAACTGAAAATATGAATATTAAAAAAAATTTATAAATGAAAAGTGAAAAATTCCGACGAAATCATTCAATAGATGTCTTTTCGACATATTTATATATGTATAAAAAAAAAAATAAAAAAAATAAAAAAATGAAATTAGAAATCCAAAGTCTAAAAATATTACATTGACTAATGGTGGGTGACCTTAGGTTTTGAGGTAGGAATTTAGAATAATTCTGTTCAATTCGTTGCTTTACCCCAAATATAATAGAGTTTCAAATAAAATGAACAAGTAAAAATCCTGCCGATATATAACTACAGATATTAAGTAATTACAAATAAAATTAACCTAAAATAATTTACGAAACATGAATTGTATCGTCCCCACTCTAATTTTTATAGATAAAAATGATATAATGAATAAATATAGGTATACATTTTCGAAAAAATGTACTTGTGCGGTTTTGTGGTAGAGTATCTTGTAACTATACATATAAAGGTTCGTTACTTATACTATATAAAGGTATAGGTATATTTATATAAACTATTATTTATTATCAATGTAACTTAGAAAATATGCAAACATGGGTATTTTATTTATTTTGCAAATTAAAATCTTTTTTTATGAATAAATATATAAATATTAATAGAACAAATATCCAATGATTTTTGCGACGATATACAATAAATACACATTAAAATGACGAAATTAAACAAAAAAAAATAATAATAATAATAATAATAGCCGATAAATGGTAAAATTAGAATTTATAAAAATATAAATTTATGAAGAATGATATAAACTGAAAATATTACCAATTAATTTTATATATAAAAAGAGAAAAATCCAACCATTAGTATTTATTGCCCATATAATGTAAGGATTATTCAATAAAATAATCATATATATTCAATAAAGTTTGAAATGAAGAAATCATGGTGTGACAAAATAATAAAAAATATAGTGTTTTAACTCAAATATATAATATAGGAATGTTTATTATCCGTATCATGTAGAAAATATACATTAAAAGAAGTAAAGTCAAATAAATTTTAAAATAATGAAATTTAGATATATATATAAACAAAAAATAGCGACTAATACGTTTTAATTTAATATTACGAAAGTACCCCAGATGAAACGTGCGATCGATATTACTTGCGAATATCTAAAATAGAAACAATTTTATTCGCTTTTAAAAAACACCTAAAAAATATGATAGAATTAATTCTTAGTAGGTATAACTTATTTTTTTCCAATAAATTACAAAAACAAATTGAAAATCCATATTCATAAGTATAAGAGCAAAACAGTAATTATGCTACAACGATTGTAGAATAAAAATCTAAATAAGAAGTGCAAATTGATATTAACTAGTAGATATGATTACGATAAATGTTTTTGAGGTACAGAATGAGAATAATTGTGTTGGGTATTTTACTTTAACCCAAATATATAATATACAAACTATTTATCATCAATATTATGTTGAAAATATGCATTGATATAGAATCAAATAAATTTTGAAATGACGAAATTATAGCGTAAAAAAATAAGAGGATATAAAAACCGAATTTCTGAAAATATACAATTATAACGAATATGATAAGTTGAAAATAGAAATATGAAAAATGAAAATTTTTTAAGTGATACCTCTGATATCATTCAATAGATGAATTTTCAATACCTATAGATAGTAATTTAAGAAATGAATTTTGAAATGAGGAAATAAAAGTGTACAAATATTACATTTCTTTCTTGATGCATAAATATGTAAATATTATGAGTTGAAATATAGGTAGGTACTTATACACAAACGATTTTGAAGTGAAATAATATAAAATATTCTTTTGTTTATGGGTTTGCGGTAGAGAATCTGAATACTATTAATATAATTGTGCTGCGTTGTTACTTTAACCAAGATAATGTTAGAAAAGCTAAGAAAAAACACACGAGCTATAAAATATTACAAAATAACAAAAATAAATTGAAAACTCAATAGCTATAAGAACATTACGTTAATCATACTAAAACTATTCTAAAATAAATAAGAATTAAATAAATATTCACTCGTATTTTAGTTTATGAGGTATTCGTTTTGAATAATTGTGTTCTTTTCTTTGCTTTAACCCAAATACATAGATATAGTTACACTATATTATTCATACATACTATAAAATAACAATGCAACAAAAACATGATTAACAATTATGAAATAATGAAATTAGATTTGAAAAAATTAATAGCGACTAATCAATTTCAAAAACATATTTTTAAAGTATTAATCACGATTACGATCGATATTACTTGCGAACATCTAGAATGGAAATGAATTTTATCCGATTTGAAAAAAACACCCCTTATTATACCTCCATTTTTCTAATAAATAATTAAAAATCCATTGAATAAGTAAAAGAAAATTATACTAAAACGATTCGAGAATTGAATCCTCAATAAGAACCAAATCAATATTCGCCCGTATGATTTCCCCTATGATTCTGAAGTAGAGAATCTGAATAATTGTGTTCCGTTCGTTTCTTTAAGCCAAATATAAAATATATAAACTATATTACCCATTTCAGGTATGGAATAAAACAATCAAATAAATATTGAAGTAACGAAATGAAAGTGTGAAAAAATAATAGCAAATAATACGTTTCAATTTAATCTATTTCAAGTATTTCCAAATTTTTTATCAACATAAAGTATAAAATATGAAAAAATAATTTTAGTTACGAACATCTAAAATAGAAACGAATTTTATCCTATTTTAAAAAACACCCCTTACTATGGTAGAATAAACTCTTATTATAAAACATTTTTGCAATAAATAACAAAAGCAAATTAAAAATATTGAATAAGTAAAAAAAATAGTTAATATGCTAAAACGGTTGGAGAATAAAATCATAAATCAATATTCCCCCATTTAATTTCCCCTATGGTTTTGAAGTAGTGAATCTGAATAATTGTGTTGCGTTAGTTGATTTAACACAAATATAAAATATATTAACTATATTATTCGTATCAGGTATAGAATATGCAATATAAAAAATGATATAAAATCAAATAAATATTGAAGTAACGAAATGAAAGTGTGAAAAAATAATAGCAAATAATACGTTTCAATTTAATCTATTTCAAGTATTTCCAAAGTCACGATTAAGATCTATATTACATGCGAATATCTAAATGGAAACCTATTTAAAAAATACACCCCTTAGAACTATGATAAAATAAAATCTAACTATAACGTATGTTTCCCACTAAATAAGAAAAAAATTGTAGAATACAATTCTAACTAAGAACTAGATCAATATTTATCCGTATTATTCCAAGTAAGAGAATCTGAATAATTGTATCCCGTTCGTTTCTTTAACCCACATATATATATAATTGAAAAACGATTATCTATATAATGTAAAAAATAATAATGATAATGCAAGCAAATAAATTTTGAAATGACGAAATCAAGGTGTAAAAAAATAATAGCGGATATAAAAAAATATTTTCTAAAAACAAATTAATAAAGAATATGACGATAAACTGAAAAAAAAAATTATAAATTAAAAGTTAAAAATTGCGGCGAATTCTTTCAATAGTTGTTTTTTCCACATACTTTTATATATAAAAAATAAAATGAAATTAGAAAACCAAAGTGTAAAAATATTATATTGACTATGGTGGGTGACCTTAGGTTTTGAGTTAGGAATTTAGAATAATTATATTCTATTCGTTACTTTAGCCCAAATATAATAGAGTAGGAATCTGAATAATTGTGTTGCGTTCGTTGCTTTAACCCAAATATAAAATATATAAACTATATTACCCATATCAGGTATGGAATATGCAATAAAAAAATGATATACAATCAAATAAATATTGAAGTAACGAAATCAAAGTGTGAAAAAATAATAGCAAATACGAGTAATACGTTTCAATTTAATCTATTTCAAGTATTTCCAAAGTCATGTTTAAGATCTATATTAAATGCGAATATCTGAATGATAACCAATTAAAAAAACACCCCTTAGAACTATGATTAAATAAAATCTAAGTATAATGTACTTATATTGTCCCACTAAATAAAAAACGCAATAATAAGTAATAGAACAAAACGTTATTTATGCTAAAAAGATTCTAGAATAAAATTCTAACTATAAGAACTAAATCAATATTCATCCGTATGATTCCAAGTATGAGAATCTCAATAAATTTATCTCGTTTGTTGCTTTAACCAAAATATTTAATTGAAAAAATATTATCCTTATAATGTAGAAAATAATAATAATAGTGCAAGGAAATAAATTTTGAAATGACGAAATCAAGGGCTAAATAATAATTGCGGATGTAAAACAAAATTTCTAAAAACATAAATTAATAAAAAATATTTCGATAGGTAAACTGAAAATAGGAATATTAAAAAAAAAATTTACATAAATGAAAAGTGAAATATCCCGCCGAAATCATTCAATGGACGTTTTTTCGATATGTTTATAAAATAAAATAAAAAAAATTAGGTGTAAAAATATTACATTGACTAATGGCGGGTGACCTTAGGTTTTGAAGTAAACATTTAGAATAATTCGGTTTTATTCGTTGGTTTAACCCAAATATAAATATATAACATAGTTTCAAAGAAAATTAAAAATTAAAAATACTACCTCTTATGTATAAGAACAGAAATCAAAAAGCAAATTACTTATGTATAAAAAAAAAATCAAATTAAATTAAAGTCAAAGGTTTAAGGCTTTTAAATCAGTCACAAAAAATTAATTAATTCTCTACACCTGAAAACTATTCAAATCGATATATAATAGTTCTAATGATATTGAGGTTCCTCGAATAAGGAAGTTAGTATTCTTTTTATATTTTAATTTCTAAACAAGAATTCTTAACCCTGTCCGCTGGAGACGCCTGAATAGAGGCAACCATTTTGCCGGATCTTTTACGAAGCTGCGTAAAGCAAGGCAGGAGGCGATATTAGAAAAAATTGTTTTAAAAAAATATTATGACAAACATAAATTTAAATATCAAATAAGACAAAATAATTTTTTGATGAAAATATAAATAAATATAATAATTGTTTTGAGTTCGTTAGTTTAACTCAGATCTATGACAGAAAATATATGAAAAAACAAGGGAGATAATATGATTTATAAAATTTTTATTCACATCCCCATTAGGACAACAATATTATACTCTTAATTTTACGTATTTTTTCATTAAAAAAATAACTTATTTGAAAACACCTACAATGTAAAAAGTTTTAAAGCTTAAATAAAGTTTTGAATATTTATAGGCAAATGCTTCTGATATGACACCCTCGTATGATCATTTTTAATTTTCCCATTTGATATGGTATTCCTTTAAAGAATCTGAATACGATATATAATAAGTGCGTGTTGCGTTCATTGCTTAATCCTAAAAATATAATATACAAATTATTTATTATTCATATATGGTAAAAATATACAATTAAAAAATGATATATATGTACTTTAAAAGATATTTATATACACCCAAATTTCAATTATATTTGATTATAAATGTTTAAATAATGAAATAAAATATAAATAAATATTACCAACTAATAAATATTATATAGATAATATTAAATCATGAGAAAATTTGCATTTAATATTAGGTACTAAAGAATAATTAAAAACGAGACGAATTGAATCTATGGTTTTTTAATTTTCAATATAGTAGGAAAATGAATAAATTCAAAACATACCGAAAATTTGGTGTTTCACGTTTATAAAAAAATCTACCTGATTAATAACTTTAAAATCAATATTAGTAGTTTTTAATCACAATAAAATATATCAAATTAGTATATATATAGTATATACGTAGCCCTATAATAAAAAAGAGAGAGAATTTTAAATAAAATAATCAACGAATTTCAAAAAAAAAAAAAAAAAAAAAAAAAGACTTAAAAATACAACCCCAATTAAATCATGTAATACTAATAAATATGATCATTTTGAAATATTTTCAATATTATGATTACAATAGAAATATTCGAATAACTTAAAATGAAATGATTCAATTTTATCATTTATAAATTTAATACTGTTCACATTTAAACATCGCCCACTAGACTCTTAGTAAATATTAAGTAGATATATTTTTCTTATTGGAAAAAAAAATTGTTTTAAGATTTTTTCTGAAGAAACATTTTAATAAAGTAAATGATGAAAATTTGAATTAAAAATATCATAAGATGATATATATATATATAACTATAGGTATCAACTATTACAAATAGAATTAATCTCATAATTTACGAAACAAACTGATAATTTGTCCGGGTACTAAAATTTTCATATTAACTCAATAAATAAATATATAAATAATCATCCAAGAAACATACTCAAATGTGGTTTTATGGTAGAGTAGAGAATTTAAATAAAAAAGGTACTATCTGAATGCGCTCTTTGGTTTAATCTAAATATATATGCTAATATACAAACTAATTATAATTATACGCATAAGGTAGAACACATCAAATAAAAAAAATGAATACAGTCGAATTAAATAAGTAAATTTTAAAATGAATAAATCAAAGAGTAAAAAAATAAAACTAAAACGTTTACATTTTATATCTTCAAAGTATTTACGAATTGAGGGTTTAAAGGTGAATCGACTGCTAAGGTCATTACCGTATTTACGATTTTGAATTGCGATTGGTATTCTGATAAAATCGAAATCAATATTTATAGTTAAATTAATTTAATAATTATATAATTTAACTAAAATTATTAATTACTTAAAAATACAACCTAAATTTATTTAATTCTTGTGATACATATAAATATTATCATTTGTAACTATTCCCAATATCAGGATAATAAAAAATACACGAACACTTTGAAATGAGTAAATCTTACAATTAATAAATCTATTATTATTCACATATAAAATCCTCCTTAGGCTATTAGCAGGTATATTTCACAATTAAGAAAAACAAATGTTTTTAATTTTCCCCTTGACGAAACATGCTAATGAAAAAAAATGAAAAAACTGAAATTTTAAAAATATAAATATATATAACTACAGATATTATTCAAATTTTTATATGTATTTAAAAAAGATCTAATGAATATAAATATAGATAGAAATAATTATTCAAAAAAATTACTTATGCTGTAGAGAATCCTGAATACGATACATATAACTGTGTTCCTTCCATTAAATAACAAAAACAAAATGAAAACTCAATAAATACAAATATAATAAGTATAAGAACAAAAAGTTATTAATACTAAAACGATTCTAGAATAAAATATTAATTAAAAACTAAATCAATATTCACTCGTATTATTCGCTCATAGTTAATGGTTTTGAGGAACAGCACCTGAACAATTATGGTGCGTTCGTTGATTTAACTTAAATATATTATAATTTACAAACAATTTATTATCCATATAAGTAATATAGAAAATATGCAAAAAAATAAACAAAAAAAACTATGCAATCAAATAAATTTTGAAATATAAAAAAAAAATACCGAAAATTTAATATCATGAAAGTATTTCCAAACTCACGATTGCGATCGAAGTTACTTGCGAACTAAAATGGAAATCAATTTTATCTTAAATATAAATATCACCCTTTAGAAAGAAAGAAAAAAATCTTATTATATCGAATATCTTTACTTTTAATAAAAATAACGAATTGAAAATTCAAAAATAGGTATAAGAACAAAAGGGTATTTATGGTAAAACGATTTTAGAATAAAATCCTAAATAATAACCAAATAAATATTCACTCATATGGTCCCCCCCTTAAGTTATGGTTTTAAGTAAGAGACTATAAATAATTGAGGTATTCAGTTCGTTGTTTTAATCTAAATATATATAGAATATACAACCACATAAGATATAAAATATGCACTAAAAAAATTATATATCTACAAAATAAGAACTTTTGAAATGACTAAATACAAATTTAAAAAATAATAGCAACTAATCTGAGTCAATTTCATATCTTGAAAGAATTTGATTACTCATGATTGCGAGAGATATTAACTGCGAGTATTAATTGCGAACATCTAAAATATAAATGAATTTTATCCGATTAAAAAAAAAATAAATAAATAAAAAACACCCATTAGAACTATGATAAAATATACTAAATCACTAAAAAATAAAAACAAATTGAAAACTCAATAAATATAAGAACAAAAAGTTATTAATGCTAAAACGATTCTAGAATAAAATACTAATTAAAAACCAAATCAATATTCACTCGTATTATTCCCCTATATGTTATGGATTTAAGTAAGAGAATTTGAATAATTGTGTTGCAGTAGTGGTTTTAACCCAAATATATAATTTACAAACAATTTATTATCCATATAATGCAGAAAATATGGAAAAACAAAATTATATACAATCAAATAAATTTTGAAATGACGAAATGTAAAAAAATAATAGCGAAAATTTAATATCATTAAAGTATTTCCAAACTTACGATTCCAATCGATGTTACTTGCGAACATCTAAAATGGAAACCAATTTTATCCGCTTTTAAATAACACCCTTAGAACTAAAATTGAATAAAATCTTATTATAACGTATATTTTTTCTTTTAATAACAATAACGAATTGAAAACTCAATAATAGCTATAAGAACAAAAGGTTATTTATGGTAAAAGAATTCTAGAATAAAATCCTAAATAATATCTAAATAAATATTCACTCGTATGGTTCCCCCTTAAATTATAGTTTTAAGTAAGAGAATCTAAATAATTTATTTGTTGAGTTCGTTGTTTTAATCTAAATATATAGAATGTACATCAATATAACGTATAAAACATGCTCTAAAAAAATTATATACCTACATTATAAGAAATTTTGAAATGACTAAATAAAAATTTAAAAAATAATAGCTACTAATCCGTGTCGATTTCATATCTTGAAAGTAGTTGATTACTCATGATTCCGAGAGATATTAATTCCGAGCATCTAAAATGGAAATGAATTTTATTCGCTTTAAAAAAACAAAAAAAAATAATTATAAATAAAAACACCCATTATAACTATGATAGAATATACTAAATCACTAAAAAATAAAAACAAATTGAAAAGTCAATAAGTATTGTATAAGAACAAAACGTTATTAATGCTGAAACGATTCTAGAATAAAATACTAATTAAAGACCAAATCAATATTCACTCGTATTATTCCCCCATAGGTTATGGATTTAAGTAAGAGAATCCGAATAATTGAGTTGTATTCGTTGCTTTAACCCAAAAGTATAATTTACAAACAATTTACTATCCATATAATGCAGAAAATATGGAAAAACAAAATTATATACAATCAAATAAATTTTGAAATAACGATATCCAAATATAAAAAAATAATAGTGACTATTTAATACAAGTATTTCCAACCTCACGATTGCAATCGAAGTTACTTGCGAACATCTAAAATGGAAACATATTTCATCCGCTTTTAAATAACACCCCTTAGAACTAAAATAAAATAAAATCTTATTATAACGAATATTTTTTCTTGTTAAAACAATGACGAATTGAACACTCAATAACAGGTATAAGAACAAAAGGTTATTTATGGTAAAACAATTCTAGAATAAAATCCTAAATAATAACCAAATAAATATTCACTCGTATTGTTCGCCCTTAAGTTATGGTTTTAATTAAGAGATTCTGAATAATTGATGTGTTGAGTCGTTGTTTTAATCTAAATATAAAGAATACACATCTATATAACGTATAAAATATGGAGTAAAAAATTATATACCTATATTATAAGAAATTTTGAAATGACTAAATACAAATTTAAAAAATAATATCGACTAATTCGAGTCAATGTCATATCTTGAAAGAATTTGATTACTCATGATTGCGAGAGATATTAATTCCGAGAATCTAAAATTGAAATGAATTTTATCGGCTTAAAAAAAAAAATAATTAAAAACACCCATTACATACAACTATGATAGAATATTCTAAAAAATAAAAATAAACTGAAAAGTCAATAAGTATTGTATAAGGACAAAACGTTATTTATTAATGCTAAAACGATTCTAGAATAAAATACTAATAAAAATCCAAAACATTATTCAATCGAATTATTTTTCCATAGGTAATGGTTTTGAGGTACAGAATCTGAATAATTGTGTTGCGTTCGTTGCTCTGACCCAAACATATAATTTACTACCTATTTATCATCCATATAAAATATACAATAAAAAATTATATACAATCAAATATATTTTGAATTGAAGAAATATAAATATAAAAAAAAAATAATTGCAGCTATGAAAGTATTTCCAAACACACGATAACGATTGATAATACTTATACGAATATTAAAAATGAAAATCAATTTTATCCGCTTTTTAAAAACACCCCTAGAACCATGATAGATAGAAAACTCTTATTATAATGTATTTTTTTCCACTAAATTACAAAAACAAATTGAAAACTCAAAATAAGTGTAAAAACAAAACGTTATTTATGGTAAAACGATTCTAGAATAAAATTCTAACCGAGAACAAAATTAATAATTACCTCTTAGGCTATGGTTTTGAAGTAGAGAATTTGAATAGTTGTGTAGCGTTAATATATAATTTAAAAATAATTTATTATTCATATAATTTAGAAAATATGCAATAATATATTGAATAATATACAATCAAATAAATTTTAAAATGACGAAATCAAAGTGTAAAATATCAAGAGCGAATATAAAAACAGAGATTCTATAATAAAACTATATATTTAGGAATAATTTGATAAGCTGATTAAAAATGAATTTTATAAATAAATAAAATGAAAATATAGCGCGAATATTTTTTCCCCCGAATATATTTATGTAAATTAATGGTCTCGGGAACTATAGATCCATTATATTATGAATAGAAATAACCCATAAATTTAAATAATTGTATCTATTCTTAAAAGATCTTAATAAGTAAATATATAAATAAATAATTATCAAAGAAATATGCTCATAAGCCAATCTTTATGATGTGAATACCTTCGTGTGATCATTATTAATAATTTCCACTTTGGTAGTAATTTCAGCGTTAAAATCTTAATGGTATAAATGTAATTGTGTTACGTTAGATATTTTAACCCAGATCTCTCATAGAAAATCTATGAAAAAAAATACAAACCCGAAAATATCATTAAATAACAAAAACAAATTGAAAGTTTAATAATAAATCTAAGAACATAAGGTGATTTATGCTAATACGATTCTAGAATAAAATACTAAAATAATAACCATGTAAGAGAATCTGATTAATTGTCTAGCGTTCGTTGTTTTAACCCAAACAATTTATTATCCATATAATTTAGAACACATTCAATGATATACAATCAAATAAATTTTGTAATCAAAATAGGGGAAATAAAAATAGAATTCATAAAGAATATGATGATAAAGTGAAAATAGGAATATTAAAAATAAATGCTATAAATGAAAAGGGAAAAATCCCACCCAAATCATTCAATAGATGTATTTTCGATATACACATTGAATTAAAAAATGAATTTTGAAATTAAGAAACCAAAGTGTAAAAATATTTGGTAGTGATTTCAGCTTTGGTAGGTGATCATAGGTTTTAGGGTAGAAAGTTCGGTTCTATTGGTTGCTTTAACCAAAATATATGTTAAAATAGTTTCAAATAAAATGAAAAAGTAAAAATCCTGCCGATATATAACTACAGGTATTAACTAATTACAAGGAAAATTCACATACTAATTTACGAAACATGAATAGTAGTATTGTTTCCACTCTAATTTTTATAGTTTAAAATATCTAATGAATAAACTTAATTAATTATCAAAAAAATATACTTTCGAGATTGTAGAGTATCTAAATACTATACATATAACTGTGTTCTGTTGGTTACTTTAATCCAAATATATAATATACAAATTATTTTATCATTATAACTTTTAAGGTATAAAATATTCAAGAAATAATCATTAATATACAATCAATAAATTTTGAAATAACTAAATCATAGTGTGAAAAAATAGCGACTAATACGTTTTAATCTAATATCATAACTCAAGATTGCGATCCATATTACTTACGAACATCTAAAATGGAAACGAATTTTATCCGATTTGAAAAAAAAATCACAACCCTTAGAACTATGATAGAATAAACTCTTAATATAACGTATGTTTTTTACTAAATAATAAAAAACAAATTAGAAATAGATTGAATAAGTAAAATAACAATAGTTAATTATTCTAAAACGCTTATAGAATAAAATCCTAGATAAGAACAAATTAATTATATTCACTAGTATGGTTTTAAGTAGGAGAATTTTAATAATTGAGTGTAGCGTTCGTTGTTTTAATCTAAATGTATCGACTATACATCCATACAACGTATAAAAAATGCAGTAAAAAAAATATACGTACAATAAAAGAAATTTTGAAATGACTAAATACAAATTTAAAAAATAATAGCAAACTAATCCGTGTCAATTTCATATCTTTAAAGGTTTTGATTACTCATGATTGTGAGAGATATTAATTGCGAGCATCTAAAATGGAAATGAATCTATGTTATAAAAACAGAAATTCTAAAACTACCGTATATATTTATGAATAATTTGATAAGCTGATTAAAAGTGAATTTTATAAATATAACAATTGAAAAATATCGTCAATATTTTATTTTCCCCAATATACTAATGTAAATTAATGGTCTCGCGAACCATATATAGTATCTATTATATTATGAATAGAAATAACCCAAAAATTTACGAAACTTTATTATAATTTGTATCTATTCTTAAAAGATCTTTATAAGTAATTGTATAAATAATTATCAAAGAAATATGCTCATAAGCCAGTCTTTCTGATGTGAATTCCTTCGTATGATCATTAGTAATAATTTCCATTTTGTTAGTTATTTCGACGTCAACATTTTAATAGGGTAAATGTAATTGTGTTGCGTTCGATATTTTAACCCAGATCTATGATAGAAAATGTATGAAAAAACACACAAGCCCGAAAATATGATTAAATAATAAAAACACATTGAAAGTTCAATAATAAGTCTAGAACATAAGGTTATTTATGCTAAAACGATTCTAGAATAAAATATTATATAAAAACCAAGAGAATCTGAATAATTGTGTAGCGTTCGTTGTTTTAGTCCAAACATTTAATTTAAAAACTATTTATTATTCAAATAATGTAGAACATATTCAATGATATACAATCAAATACATTTTGTAATTCAAAGTGTAAAAAAATAATAGAGGAAATAAAAACAGAATTTATAAAGAATATGATGATAAAGTGAAAATAAGAATATTAAAAATAAATGTTATAAATGAAAAGGAAAAAATCCTACCGAAATCAATCAAAAGATGTATTTCGATTTATATATTGAATTAAATGAAAAAATGGTTTTGGGGTAGAAAGTTGCTTTAACCGAAATATAATGTTAACATAGTTTCAAATAAAATGAAAAAATAAAAATCCTGCCGATATATAACTACAAGTATTAAGTAATTACAAAAAATTCACCTAATAAATTTACGAAACATGAATAGTAGTTATTGTTCCCATAGTTAAAAATATCTAATAAATAAGTATAATTAATTATCCTAAATATATACTTATGAGGTTTTATGTAAGAGTATCTCGATACTATACATACTAGTATAACTGTGTTCCTTTGGTTACTACAATCAAAATATATTGTAATATACAAATTATTTTCTCCTTATAAGGTACATAGGTATACAATATGCAATAAATAATAATATACAATCAATATGTTTTGAAATGACGAAATTATAGTTTAAAAAAAAAAAAATAACTACTAATACGTTTTAGTTTAATATCATGAAAGTTTTGCCAAACTCAAGATTGCGATCGATATTACTTGCGAACATCTAAAATGGAAACGAATTTTATGCGATTAAAAAAACAAAAAAAACAAAAATAAAATAAAAAATAAATAAATACCCCTTAGAACTATGATAGAATAAACTCTTAGTATAACGTATATTTTTTTAATAAATAATAAATTGAATAAGTAAAATGACAATAGTTAATTATGCAAAAACGATTATAGAATAAAAACCAAATTAATATTTACGCGTATGATTCACCTTTAGGGAATATTGAGTTTGAGTTAGAGAATCTGAATAAATGTGTTACGTTTGTTGCTTTAACCCACATATATAATATACAAACTATTATTTATTATCTATATGACGTATAAAATATACAATAGAAAAATTATATACTATCAAAAAAACTTTGAAATTATGAAAACAAATAATAATACAATATGTTTCAATTTAATACATTGAAAGTATTTCCAAACTCTCGATTGCGATCGATATTACTTAAGAACATTAAAAATTGAAATCAATTTTACCCGCTAATAATAAAGATCCCTCAGAACTAATATAAAATAAACTCTTAGTAGGTATAAGATATATTTTTCTACTAAGTAACAAAAAAATCAATATTAGATTAATTAAGTATAAATACAAAACGTTAATTTTGCAAAAAACGATTTTACAATAAAATCCTAAATAAGAACCCAATTAATATTTCCTCGTATGATTCCCCCTTAGGATCATGGACAGAAGGTACCTAAGAATTTGAATAAGTGTGTTGCGTTTGTTGTTTTAGCCCACATATATAATATACACACAAACTATTTATTATGCATTTAATCTAGAAAATATGCATTAATATATGAAATGATATACAATCAAATAAATTTTGTAATGACGAAATCAATGTGAAAAAAATTATAACGGATATAAAATCAGAATATATAAAAATTAAATTTTAAAAGAATATGATAAACTGAAAATACGAATATTAAAAATGATTTTTTTTTAATGAAAAAAGAAAAACCCTGCCGATTTAAGATTTTTATTATATATTGAATTAATTATTCCGGAACCATATGCATATTATATTACAAATAGAAATAACTCCATGAATTAAGAAACATGATATATATCCCGTTCCTTAATTATTATCTCTAATAAAAGGTCTATAAATAAATGCCCGATTAATTCTAAATCGTAGGAGTATTATGCTATAAGCTTTGGTTTTGCCGTAGACAATTTAACTACGATAGATATAATTGTGTTGGTTCGTATCTTTAACCAAATTTAGAATATACAAACTATTCGTTATTCATAAAAGGTAGAAAATATGCAAAAAAAACAACATTATTTACAATCAGATATGAAAGAAAAATTTTGAAATCAGGAAATCAAATATCAATATAATAATAACGACCAAATACTTTTTCATTTTAAATAATAAAACTATTTCCAATATCACGATTGCGATTAATATTACTTGTGATATTCTAAAATCAAAATAAAACAAATCTAAAATTCAGAAATAAAATTTAAAATTTTGAAAAATACTTGTAAAATTCTCTTTATAAATAAAAAAAGGGTAATTTATCTATATTTCTATACTAGAATCTGAAAAGTTAGAGGAATTTAATTTCAAGAGACAATATCTAGCGTTTTAACTTAGTTTTAAATTACTATCTTAAATAAAAGATTTAAATGAATAAGTATATAAAAATAATTATAAAAGAAATGTAATTATATACATAGATTTTTGATGCGATAAGAATCCCAAATGCTTCGGATGTGAACATGTATGATTTCCCCTTAAGTTATTGTTTTGCGGTACAGAATTTGAATATGATAAATATATTTGTGTTGCGTTCGTGGCTTTAACCAAAATATATACCATAATATACAACTATTTTCCATATCAATAAAGTAGGAAATATACATTAAAAAAATACATATAGAACGTAAGAAAAGTATAGTTATACAGAACAAGATGCGATGGAAAATTTTAGAATTTTAAAATTTGATTATATAGAAGATAGATTATAAAAAAAATTAAAAAAAACTTATTTAAGAAAAGTCAAACGATAAAAAATTATAAAATTTTGAAAAAAAAATTTGAGTGATAGGCCTTCTTTACTATTTCTATGATAAGCTGGTTATGAAAAAATAAAAATAAAATTTTATACTCTTTAAAATAGTCCACCCAAAAAATACAATAAACACGTAAGATTTTAAATATAGTCAGTTAAATATATACAATTTAGTATTGGTGTCGAAATATGTAATATTAAAATTATATTTATTATAAATCTTGTGTGGAGGGATCAGGAGTCGTGGAGGCCCATATAATAAAATTATATTATAAAATCATTAGGTAAAATACACCGGAGTTAACACTTATAAAAATTACTATTTTATAAAATACCTAATATAAGATTAGCAAATCTTATACCAAATAGGGTTTTTGCGAATTGCGACAACATAAAAATAAAAATATAACTAACCATTCAATACAATAAAATCGTATGTGAAAAATATTTTTGAAATAAACAAAAAAATGAAAATATTATTATGTTATCTAAAAATATAAAAATAATTCGGTGAAATTGACGATTTTGTAAATATATTTTTATATTTTAAAATATTCAATAATATTATATAGGTATGTGCAATTGTACATGGGTAAATTTCTAAGATTTACAATTTTAAAAATTACCCCCATGATATATCTATCTAATTCCTCTTGAAAAAAAAGCGAAAACTTTTTTTATTCATCGATAATATAATGAATGGAAATTAATTATTCTAAGAAAAAATATGAAAATTGTTCTGAATACTTATAATTTGCGAAACTGTTTTTAGAAAATAGATTAATATTGTTAACAAATAGAAAAAAAAAATACTAGTAAATATTAGTAACAAATAGAAAAAAAATACTCGTTAATATTGGTAATAAATAGAAAAAAAAATGTTCGTTAATATTGGTAAAAAATAGAAAAAAAATACTCGTTAATATTGCTAAAACAAGTAAAAAAAATACTCGTTAATAATGGTAAAAAATAGAAAAAACTCGTTAATATTGGTAACAAATAGAAAAAAACGTTAAAATTGGCAAAAAATAGAAAAAAAAATACTCGTTAATATTGGTAAAAAATAGAAAAAAAATACTCGTTAATATTGGTAACAAATAAATAAAATACTCGTTAATATTGATAAAAAATAGAAAAAAATAATCGTTAATATTGGTAACAAATAAATAAAATACTCGTTAATATTGGTAAAAAATAGAAAAAATACTCGTTAATATTGGTAAAAAATAGAAAAAAAATACTCGTTAATATTGGTAACAAATAAAAAAAACTCGTTAATATTAGTTAAAAAAATAGAAAAAACTCGTTATTATTGATAACAAATAGAAAAAACTCGTTAATATTGGCAAAAAATAGAAAAAAAAATACTCGTTAATATTGCTAACAAATATATAGAAAAAGTACTCGTTATTAATGGTCAAAAATAGAAAAAATACTCGTTAATATTGGTAAAAAATAGAAAAAAAAACTCGTTAAATTGGTATCAAATAAAAAAAAACTCGTTAATATTAGTAAAAAATAGAAAAAAAATACTCGTTAATATTGGTAAAAAATAGAAAAAAAAATACTCATAAGTTTTATGGACTTGAGGATTTAATATTCATAATAAAAATAAGTTTCGGTGTTGGTAACAATATACATATCTACTGTATATGAAATTTGAGCGATACCATAGTGCCCCATTCAAGCTAAATTGACAATCCCATTAAATGCTATCAAAATAAGTGGGAGGATCGGCGGGCTATAAGGGGAGATGTGGAGGCCCGCTAAATATATATATATATTTAATTCTCATTAAAAACACCTCGCACGAAAAGTTTTAATTATTACGCATAATAAATGAAATCTTATTTTATTATTTAAAGGGTAGATCACAAAAAAACCGTAATATTTAAGAAAATATTAAAATAAACAACAAATTTTAAGCCTCAAGAAAAATAATATCCAGTAATATCATATCATAAAATTATTTACTATTATTATGACAAGGTAGTTACGAAAAATTAAAAATAATTTTATAATAGATACTTAAAATACAATAAATACTTAACATTTGACTTTTCCCTTAAAAATATAAAAATAATAAAACTCATTGAATAATAACAAAGTTCAAAAATATATATATCGTAAATGTAGTTATTGGTTTCGTGTGTTAAAATGATTCTAGAGTAAAGAAAAATGGTGTTAATACATAATTTATTTAAACTGATTTCAATATGTTCGTTTGCTATTAAAACAAAGAATGGTATATCAAATTTCGAATTAAATATGGACAATAAAAATAAAATATTAAATTACTATATTGGTTTGGAATTATATAATTATATTGCTCTCAACAAAATATAGATATAATATACAGACTTTATTATTCATATAAAGAAGAAAATATCCGTTAAAAAATATATTATACGTTTCAAAAATATATTTATTAAGACCTAGATTTGATAAAAACCTTATTATTTAAGAAAATGATTAAAAAAAAGGCAATATTTAAGAAAATTTACGAAAAAATAAATATCGAGTTATACGGTATCATAAAATTCTTTACTATTATTATGATAGGCTGGTAAAATACTACACCCTTGAAATTCAATAAACACGTATGATCTTTTATTTTTCCCGTAAAAATTTGACAATAGGAAATCTCATTGATTAATATATAAACAAAAATTATATTATGTTTAAAATTTACTCGAATAGTATCGTAAATGTAGATACGAATTCGTATTTTATTATAAAATGATTCTAGAGTAATAAAACGAATTTCAATAATATATTTGTTTGGTAATAAATGAAAAAAAAAGTTTATCAAATTTCGAACTAAATGTTGACAATAAAAATAAAATAATATATTTTTTTATATTGGTTTTAAATTATGTATATAATTTTGTTGCGTTGGTTGCTTTAACCCAAATATATACCATAATATACTAGTACTAGTACAAACTATTTATTATCCATATAAGGTAGAAAATATGCAATAAAAAATATACGTATTAATAATTTATATTTATATAATAAAATAAAATGAAGGGTAATAAATAAACAAAAAAGCTAACTAAAACCTACATATTAATTTTATCATATATCTTGAATAACTATCAATTTCAAATTAATAATGGCTTGAAAAACAAATGAAATTGAATCCTTAAGCGAATTCCGTCTCTATAATTTAGAATAATATTAAAAGCTCTTCAAAATGAATCAATACATTTTTGAATGCAAAGATATGAAAATAGAATATAAATTTTAAAGAATAATAGCGAGTAATACCAATAAATATTCCCAATATCACAATCAAAATATAATTTCTTCTCTTGACCATTCTGACTTTCGAACAACATAAAAACGATACAAATTGAAAGTATGATTTATAAATGAAATTATCCGCTTTTAAAGGCACTTTACAAAACTTTGAACTCGTTAATTATTGCCTGATTGGTTGATTTTTTAAAGCAACTTTACTATTAGGTATATTTTTTAATTATAAAATGAATGATAAAGTTTCCCGATTAACGAACATTTTAATAGAAAATTGACGAAACACCCAAATTTTTCATAAAAAATATGTGTGATAAGATAATAATATTAATAAAAAATAAATATTAAATGAAAATGGAAAATCTCGTTAATATATTTCTATTAAATTAGATTAAAAAAATTATATTAAAAATAAAATTAAGCCAATAATTGACAATAATAAACAGTATCTGGTACTTGCCCGTCTAAATTAGTACCTCTAGTAAAAGATCTAGATAAATAATTATATACATAATTATCCATAATATATACTTATAGCCAAATGCAAACGATGTGTACAGACTTGTATAAATTAATTTCGACTTTCGTTATTGTTTTGCGCTTGATAATTTGAATACGATATATAGGAATAGCAGGTTTAGCCCAAATAAACATTAAAATAAATACTCAAATAAATTTATTAAAATTACAATTTTCAAATATCGAAATTAAAGGACAAAAAACAAAATAAAAATACCGATTAAAACATGGATAAATTTTATCATTTCATGAGAATTTATTTCTACTCGTAATATTACCTATGTAATTAATTATACGAACATATACAACCAAAAGCAATTAATATTATGATTGGAAAAACTAACCTCTTATAAATTCCCTCTATAATAAACTCGTATAATTTAAATTTATTCGTCTCTAAAAAATACATCCCTAAATATTATTACAAATTTATTTGCCAATAGATTTAATCTCATAATTGAGAAATAAATTGTTTTAAAAATCAATACCTAGGTCTATCTGTTACTTTGCCACCATTTTAGTATAATAAATTTATTAAAAACAAAAGTTTCTATGATTTAGATATTTATTTATTTATACGTAAAACAAAAATCTAACTATAATAAATTCATATTATTTATAATATTACCTATATATTTCGCTTAAAAATTAACCGAATAATATGATAACCGAAGGATGAAACTAGAAATAATGTCAAAATATGTGATATTTTATGTTAAAATCATTTCAGCGTAAAATATGAACTTGTAAGTTCGAAATCATAATCAATTATACCTTATTTTACTAGATTATTCTAAAATAATTTATAATTTTCATATATCATATTTCAAATATCGTTATAATAGTACCTTTCGTAAAACCCATTGCGAATTGCGAATAACTAATAATCAAATCAATTTATCATATAAAAAAATATTCGTATTTATAAATTACTAGGTACTATTACAATTTCTAATATTACGATTGCATTTAATATTATTTGCGATGAACATCTAAAAACGAAAACTCTTACTACTATAATTTAAAAATAAGAATAAAATACTCGAATACGAATTCCATCTCTGATAAACCTCGTATGATTTAAACATAAATTTATCTTTGAAAGCATCCCGAAATTTTATTATAAGTTTATTTACGGCGAAATTTATCTCTATAATTTATGAAATAATTTATCGAAGGAACAATATCTGTCTCTGTTCTAAATTATTATCTTTAATAAAGATTTTAATGAATAAATTAATATAAATATTTGGTTTTCGTGAGCATAGATATTTCTCTTATTTTTATCAATTACTTAATGATATTACTTTTAATTTACCATAAAATAAAAATAAATCTAATTAAATCTATAATTTAAAAATTGAAATTTTAAATAAATAATAACTATTCCTATTATGCGAATTAACCCTTTGACAAATAAGCTTGTATACATTATATATATATAGTCTTTCGTAAAAAAATAAAAAAAAAATAATATTATGAATAATTGAATATTTATAAAAAGACAATAATATAAGTATTAATAAAGTAATATTTCGCAAAATGTCTACTCCTATTCGGTTTAGAGATAAATAAATTAAAAATGTTCTATAATAAACACGAAAATATGTAAGTTTAAATAGATTAGAGTAAGCTTGGATTATTTAACCAGATCAAATTTTCCGATAGCTCATTTATTTTATATAATTAATAAGATAATAAAATCGTAAAAAATTAATTTTCCTGTTTTTTCTGGGGTTTTAAAAAAGATCAAAAACCGCTGTAATCATCAAAAATAATTAATTATATTAATGAAATTTACGCAAACTTGGGTACATTTATTATTACGTATTATTTTCTGATTTTCCCTTAAAACAAATCTGCTAATAGTATTATAAAGCTAAACAACAAAAAGTGTATCATATAGAGTATATTAAAAGATAAAAATGATTCGTGAATCCATTTAAATAGGATTAAACAAATAATCGTGTAGAATTTTTTTATTAATATAAATTTCCAAAAGGAAATCTCTAACCTTGTCCACTGGGAACGCCTGAATATAGGCCAACAGTTTACCACCTCTTTTACAAAGCTGCGTAACACAAGGCGGCGAGCCATCGAAAAACAAAAAATAAAGAATATCATCAAGAATATTATACATAAAGGATTACGGATTACTAAAATTTGAAAAATAAATTATATCTATAAAAACAAGAAATATAATTTATTTATGAATAGATTTAAGACCGTTTAAAAAATATTTTTTCAAGAATATCTCATTTCTTTAACGTTTTACATTATTATAATATTTATAAATTAGTAGATTAGAATATTGAAAAGGGTGTATTTCAGAATGAAATAATGAAGTAATAAATTTTTATAATAGACTCTATAATAGGTATTTATCTTTTCATATATAGTATAAGGGCAAAAAGACAGTCAATTATTATGATACTAATCGACTTATCTTTTCCTTAATATTAAAAAATTTCTATCCTTAGAGATAAAACCGTTCTATTTTAGACACTCGAATATATCTTTAAATAGACTCAAGTTGGCTTGTTTAATCCGTAAAATAAATATATGATTTAAAAAGTGAAATTTTAAACCTGAAAAACTATATCTCTATGTGAATTTCTCTCTGGTCAATGTTGTATATTTTACATACGTCTCTTATAAAAGAAAAACAATACAACATAGCCCATTGAATAAGACTATTATGATAAAATATTTGCAAAAATAACCGTAAATTTATTAAAACGATCAAAGAATAGACAAAGTAAAAAAAAAGTTTATGATAATCTGAAAAATTTAATTCCATTTCATAAATTTATTTATGAGAACAATTAACCCTGTTTTTAATTAATATATAGGTAGAATGATATTTTAATGATGGAACACAAAATCCTAATATTATGATAATCCGAAAGATATAAACTATAAATTTACAAATGGAATTTATTTATAAGTAAAATCAGATTTGATGAATTTAGAATGAAATAAAAACGATAGATTTCCAATTTTGGTATTATTGGAAATTCTTTTAGAATCTCGTTAAAAATTTCGATATTCCATAATTCGAAGGGGAAATTCCAATAATTAATATAGGTATCTAAATAACAAATAAAGGCTAGTATTATTAATTGGAAATACATTTTAAATGAAATTTCAATTTACCTCCTTACTATACATTAATTTATAATTTAGTATCTTTAATAAAACAAAATTAAGTTATATCTAATCATATCACGTCATTTTGAATGTAATTGATTGAATAAATGAAATTCGAAAATTTATATTTTACAAATATACCTAAATATAAGTCATTATTATATGAATATATATTCTATGCGATACCTACACAATATTTTTTAGTAACTAATAGAAAAAGAAAAAATGAATATTCGATCATTGAAAATGAAATTCAGATTTCAATTTTATTATTAAAAAGTAAATTCCCAAATTTATCAATATTTAAAGATCATAGATAAATACGATGAATTAACCCTTACCCTTGGATTTCTATATTTTGGAAAAAATATTTTTAAGTCTTATGTGAATTTCCATTATGTTTAACTAGTATAATTTAGAAACTTATATATAGGCAATATAGGTAGTCAGCTGAAACTGAAAATCTAGAGTATATTTTTAACTATAAAACCGTTGAATCACAAATATGAGAATATTTTCAACCACCCCATTCGATTCCCAGATAATTATTATTAAGAATAATAAAAATGCCTCTAATAAATGGTTATCATTAATTCACAATATTTATAAACACTCGTATTCATATAGGTAAATTAATTCCAAGATTTTTATTTTTACATAAACATGCTAACGAGGAAACAATTCGAATAAATAACGAACCAAATCAATATATTGCGTGTTTCATTTAGCCTATTTACCATACATATCCGAAAACAAAATATTTGAATAAATAATTGTCTAATTACATACATAATATAAATAGTTGAAAAATTGATATGCAAATAAAAATTCTAAATTATACTTATGAAAGGGTAAATATGGTATGAAGTACCAATAAATTAAAAAAAGCAAAACAAACAAATAAATTAAATCAATGCATACCTATAATTTTTCAATTCAAAAAGATTTAATAAAATTAATTCTTCATAGGTAATGTAGAATTAAAAAATAAATTAAATAATAAATTTAAAAAAATCTCTGAGTATACTACTCAATACTAAATGAGTCCAATAAAAAGTCATGCGTATTCAAAAAAATATATAACTAGTATTTTTCATATTTATAATAATATTTTAGTAATTAGAAAACAACCTGATTAAGTAATAATCAAATCAATACTTGAGTTATTCGAATGTTTGACTAGCAAAACATAAATTTTGAATAAATAATTGCCAAATTACTAATATTTAAGAAAAAAATAATTATTTTGATCATAAAAAAGGAAAAATAGAGAAGGAATTGCTTTCCTTATTATTCGATAATATTACGAATTATATATTACGTAAAAATATTCAATATGGTTTAAATACAAAAAAGATAATTTATAAAAATTATTTCATAAAATGTCCGTTTGTTAATAATAATAATAAAAAAATATGCTATTGGAAGATAAATGTGAAGAAAAAAAGAATAATATAATAATTTTCAATAATTGGTTGCGAAAATGATAAAATTACCATAACAGTATAGATAAGTACTATGAAAACGTGGTAGGCTGTGGAAGCCCTCTTAATAAAATAATATTTTCTAAAACATTTAATTCTCTTTTAAAAGTTTCTTATATGATATAATTAATAGAAATTATTATATTTTGAGACTCGGAAACAATGATTAATATTTATAAAATCAAATTTATAAATGAAATTTTGTTTGATAATTTTTAGGATAGATTATAGAATGCAAATTACAATATCAATGAACCATAATTTTGTACTCATCAACTTATAATAATTTGCAATCAAAAGATAATTTCATTAACTGATGTTTTATTATTTTCATATTACAACAATTTATATGAAAGATTATATAGAAAATAAATAAATAAATATATTTTAAAAATTCCCAAATGATAAACACAAAATAAATCTAAATATTTCCCTGTCTAAAAAGAAAGAAACTTTTGTCTATGGAAGAATGATAAAATACCGAAAATTATTCCAATGTTAATTATAGAAAATGAAGTTTCTTCTCTTGATTTAAAAAACCGATTTTATGAAAAAGTTCATTTGCTAGTAAAAAAAAGAAAAGAAATGGTATATGAATATTGCGGGTTAAATAAAAATAAAAATAAATAATATATTTCGATATTGGTAAATGTGTGGCTGGATCGGAGGCTAGATGTGGAAACTCCTTTGAAATAATTATTTTATATGAAATATTTAAATTTTCTTTAAAAGCTGGTTATTTTATAACTAATGAAAAACTAAAACTATTAATTATTATGAAAAATATATGAAATTTTATTTTATTATTTAGATAATACCTAAGTTATTTAGAAAATATCAATATTTAAATAATACATTACAAAAATAACATCGGCACCCATAAATCTTATCGTATCTTGAAATTATATATATATATATATAATATGTATCACGAAAGCACGAGGAATTCTCTAGAGATTTTCTCCAAACGCATAAAAATAAAATCCAGATTTTATTACTACACATTCCAAATATTATAAACTTTTAAGAAAATGTATTCTTTCCTAAAAAAATAAGAAAAACTCCTGATATATCATATAATTTTACAAATGAAAATTTTATTATGTTCAAAATCTATTTGACAATTATCGTAAATGTAGAGAGATACTAACGTTTAGTATTCCATGTCAAAATCTAAAGTAAAATATGAATAATGATCTTTAATATATAGTTAATAAAACTAATTTCATAAAAATGTTTTTTTGGTAATAAAAAAAAAAAAAACGGTATATACGGAAAATAAAAATAAAATAATAAATACATTTGATGACGCAATATAATATATTGAATGACAATTACATTAAATACAAACAATCATTGTGGGACCGGAGGGCTATAAGGGGAGATGTGGAGGCCCTCTTATCAATTATTTTTCCGAAAGTATATATTTTATTATTGAAATACAAGACACGAAATTTAAACTAATTTACAAATCAATTTTTCTTAAGTAGGGAGGTTTCTCAGGGTGAGCCCGACTATATTTTTACAAGGCGGGGTAGTCAACACCCACACTCAACCCCTTTTAGTCACCTCTTACGACAAGCAGGGGATACTATGGGCCAATTCTAGCCCCGGTCCACAGAGGGCATAAATAATAATTACTAGTATTAAATGAATCTAAGTACACAATAATCATACTTTTATTATCTTCTTATTTTTCCTTTGAAACAAAATTTTAATAATAATGGTATTAGGCAAGTGACAAAGTTAACAGATAATATAATAATAAAAAAAAAAAAAAATTGATAATCAAAAATTTTTTTAAATAGCAAAGGCAGGAAAAAAATCATAAAGAATATAATACATGATATGATAATTCAAAAATGAATTTGATTAATGGTAATACTAGAAATTTCAAAATATAATTATTAATGAATAATTATTTATGAAAAACTTAATTAAAGCCCATAATTTGAAAATTAATTTTAAAGAAAGAGTAATAACGTCTCTATTATTATTTAAGATGCAAAGGGTGAATTAAACAATAAAAAAAAACATAGATAATATTTTTACAATTAAAAATATTTAAAAATATAGTCATACGAGAGTAAAAAAAGACAAGTCTATAATTAGGCAATCAATCAACTCATTTTCCCCTAATATTTCGCAAAATGCCTATTGGTTTTAGAGATTAATAAAGTCAAAATGTTCTATAATACACACGTAAATATGTATTTTTAAATAGATTAGAGTAAGCATGGTTAATTTAACTAGCTCAAATTTTTCCATAGCTCATTTATTTTATATAATTACTACGATAATAAAATCGTAAAATATTAATTTTCCTGTTGTTTTCTGTGTTTTCTAACGAAAAAAGATCAAAAACCGCTGTAATCATTAAAAATAATTAATTATATTAATGAATTTTACGGAAACGTGGATACTTTAATTATTACGCAATAATTTCTGATTTTCCCTTGAAACAAATATGATAATAGTATTATAAAGCCAAGTAACAAAAAGTAACATATACAGTATATTAAAAGATAAAAATAATTTTTGAATCCCATTTTAAACAAATTAAACAAATAATCGTGTATAATTTTTTTTTTATTAATATAAATTAAATAAAAAAAAAATAAAAATAAGAAATAATCTTATTGCTTCATCTAATTTTACAAATGAAAATTTTATTATGTTCAAAATTTACTCAATAAATATCGTAAATATGAGTATATATTAACGTTTCGTATTCCGTGTTAAAGAGGATTCTAGGATCTAGAGTAAAACATGAAAAATTATATTAATAATATATATTTTTAAATTATACAATCAATTTTCACAAAAATATTCTTTTGGTAATAAAAAAACAAAAATTAAAAACTGTATATTAATATGATTTAATACGGAAAATAAAAATAAAACAGTAAATAAATTCCGGTATTGACGAAATATATATTGAATAACAATTATGTACATAAATGCTATCAAAATGTGTGGGAGGACCGGAGGGCTATAAGGGGAGATGTGGAGGCCATCTAAATAACAAAAAATAAAAACGGTAAATGAATATAATTTAAAACGGAAAATCAAAATAAAACAGTAAATAAATTCCGGTATTGACGAAATATATATTGAATAACAATTACATTAAATGCTATCAAAATATGTGGGAGGACCGGAGGGCTATCAGGGGAGATGTGGAGGCCTTCTAAATAAAAATATTTTAATTAATTTATAATTATTAATAAAGTAAGTTGACGTGGAGGTGATTAAAAAAATCAAAATTCATCCGGGTTTAAATATATAATACCTAATCCAAACTCTTGGTCTTTTCGTCTTTTACTTAATACTATACTTTATATAAATAAAACCTCATATATATTGTACACGGGAAGTGCGGTCCATGGATGCTTTGGATTCGGCGCATCTCTAAAATTTCAAACATTTAGAGTATTTTCATAAATATCTATATAAGGTCGACTTCAAAATTTCAGGAG
This sequence comes from Forficula auricularia, assembly GCA_024734495.1. Lineage (NCBI taxonomy): Eukaryota > Metazoa > Arthropoda > Insecta > Dermaptera > Forficulidae > Forficula > Forficula auricularia. The sequence goes on along the minus strand of JALMQS010000153.1, from coordinate 15,233,313 downwards.
GATCTTTAAATTTTCAAATTATTATCCGTTATTTCAAATATTTTTATAAAAAACATTTTTTTTGCTTTGAAAAGTACATTGGTTCTCGAAATGAAATAAAATTGGTGCATAGTTTCAAGAGGAAATTAAACTGAATGATTTTCCGAAAAGAGTGCGGATAGAAGGTTTGAAGTCCCTCTCCTGGTATATTTTCTAGTTCAAGTATTTCAAAGACAAGTTTTAGTAGAATAAAAATTGTTCTCGATATTGAAATAGTAATAATACAAAAAAAGAAATAAATAAAGATGATTCGGGAATCTTTGGGCTAATCCATTTCTAACAACTCGCAATATACATATAGATCGGAAATAACAAAGAGTGCTATAGATAATTATAAGGGTATTTTTTGGACAGCATCCGCTGGTTGAAAAGTCACCAAACGCCAATGATATGGTATGTGTTTGGTTAATTTTAAAATTGAAAAATTAAATAATGTTAGTCTGAAAAGATTATTATCAATATGCGATAAAATTGATTGAATGATCCATTTTAAGTAGTAAAGTGAAATTGAAAAGTTCATAATTAATTTAAAATTTTAAAGGGAAATTTCTTTATAAATTTATTTATCGAAAACGTGAACCTAATAATATGAAATTACTTTTTCAAGTACATATACATATAATTATTTTATTTTATTTTAGCCTTGATCTAAATAGAGTTTGTTAAGAAGGCCTCTAATGAATATATATCCGTTAAATTTATTAGTAAAATAACAACCAAGGTGATTGATGAAATGTTTGCTCAGCAAAATAAAATATTTGAATAAATAAATAATTTATCTAATTAAAAATATAAAATATAAAATAAATACACAAATAAAATAAAATTACACCTAAGAAATGATGTTAGTTAATGATGTTAGGAAAAAATGTAAATGTTTGATAAAACAATAACTCTTTTTATATTGAATAGTATTTCCAATACAAATTGTGTCGAAATGGTATTAATTACTCAAATTGAATATGTCCTGTTAACATGATTCTAAACTAGGATATGTCCTATAGCGAATTGAAATGCGACTCCCATAATTTCAAGATATTTTATAATTTTACTTCTGAAACGATAATTTATTAAAATACTAATCGTAAAGTGACGAAAATATGAATTTATCTAAATATTAAAATGATAATTTAATCTACTGAATACAATTATGCTCATAAGAAACTCTTGAAAAAGATAATTTTAAAATATCTAAATTAGGTAAATTAATAAACGACTGATATTTTAAATGCGATAAGTAGATGATAGGTATTGAATAAGTAAAAAGAATTAGAAAAGGTCATAATTGCTTAATAATTTGAGAAATGACTTTAAAGCTTAAAAATAAAAAGTTTTCTAGAAATTTTCTATTTTTAAAAAACCTTAGCGAAAAATGATCCTTTCAAGATAAAAACAATTGTTTAAAAAAATTTTTTTGGTAAAAAATTAAATATGAAAAATAATTGCGTTAAAACTTATTAAAAAACATTAATTAAATTCAAAATGATTAGGGAAATGTTTGAGTAGCGAAAGAAAATACCCACTTGAATAAATAATTACAGATACTATATAAAAATTGAAATCGAAATTCAAATAACAGCTATGAAATAGTACTAATGTACTAACAATGTTGAACTATGGTTTTCATTATATAACTCATTAATAAGCATAATCAATAAATACAATTACAAATACAAATTGTATTTAAATAATCTCGTTTGAAGTTCAAAATGAGCTAGAATAATCGCTAAAATTGGCTTTCCTGTTAAAATGATTATAGAGTATTTATAATATTTAGGTATGTATGTGTGTGTTATTGCAAATTGAAATACTAATTCCATTATTCCAGATTATTTCATAATTTTACACTTAAAACGATAATTTAATAATTAAATGAACTAATTAATTAATTAAAATATTAAGGATATGATAATACGAAAAACAGTTCAGACCTGTATTTATATATAATTAAAAGAAATTATTTAATGATTTAAATATAATTGATCAGTGAATTTTTAAATGATTACTATTAAAATTAAAAAAGTGCGTTTAAATAATTGTCCGCTGGGAACGCCTGAACATAGGCCAACTGCTTACCATATTTTTAACAAAGCTGCGTAAAAACAAGGCGAAATTTTAAATGATTAATATTACAATTAAAAAATTGTATTTAAATAATTTCAAAGTTAACAATCAACATGACCTAGAATATTAGAGTATAAACCAAAATTAAATATTCTGTTAAAAAAATTCAAAGCTATAATACTTAGGTGTACTCTATGTTATAGAAAATTGAAATACGAATTTCATTATTCCAAAATATTTTTATAATTTTTCCCTCTGAATCGATAAGAATTTAATAATAATAAAAGAAAGTGATAAAAAACGAAATTATTAAAATATTAAGTTAAGAAAATGATGAACCGAAAATTAGATTATGTGTAAATAATAACTTCAAAATATTTGAGATTAATTATGTTTGAAATAAATTTGGGTATTTTCTGTCAAAATGACTCGAGAGTACACTACGATTATCATTTAAGTGGAAAATGATGATTATATATGAAGTTGAACATACATTTTATTATTCCGGAAAATTTGAAAAACATATAAACACGAATTTAAAGAAATTAGATTTAAAAAAAATATAAATAAAAAAAAATCTAGAATATTCTTAGATTAAGTAGAGTAAGTAGATAAATTAAAAAAAAAAAATGATAAATTAAAATTTTAAGAAATAATTAAGTAACTTTATATTACTATAGCTTGCTCTATATGATTATTTTGGTTTGATAAGAAAGCTTTTAACGACATTTGAAATAATTTTAGGAATATCCTAGATGGTCGGTAAATTTTAATTTAAAGAAATTAAAGGATTAATTTTTAACATATTTAATAATTGAGTAACAAATCGAATTAATAAGAATCTGGAGGAGTTTTTAGACCCAACTGATTTTTTACGAATACTATTTAGATAATAATAAATAAATGGTGATTTTGAAATGATTAGTAGAAAGTTTTTCATTTTGATAGAATTTATTGAATTAGTAAATAATAAAAAAAGAATTTGACAAATGAATTTTACCATATTTAAGATGAAAAAATCAAAAGTCTATTTCATTACAAATTAATTTGCGAAAAAATTAATAAAGAAAACTACCTAAATATGAAATTTTTTAAGAAATTTCTTTAAAAAAATGACTGAAAATTCAGTAAAATTTTTTTAAAACTAATGAAAGTTTTATCTTATTAGCTTATTACTAATAATAAAATCAATTTTCTCTTGATTCATGACCTTCGAGACAAGAGCCGTTATCAGGAATGAGTAGAAATCTAATAATGCTTGCTTATGGTACAAAAATAAAAATAAAAATTTAAAGAAATGATTCTCCCTCAAACGAAAACATAAAAAAAGCAAAACAATTTTTATAATTTATATTTAAAAATGATGCAATTTATATTATAAAAAAATAATCAAAGACTTTTATTATCGCTCTTTTGATATTGAAAATAGATATAAAAAAAAAGAAATGATATTTAAATAGACTTTAAAAGTCAAAAATAATTAAATCTTAAAAAAATCATACTTCATTGCCCTGGAGGCATTAATTAAAATCCAGAAAATGGAATTCAAATGATTAAAAAATATATTTCATTTTATAAAACAACTATTTTAATAATAATAAATAATCTCTGTGAAAAGAGAAACAAAACCTCAAAATAAATAATGAAATATTTCTTTGTGAAAAAATTGGTATAATTTTTTTTTGATATTATAATGACCACCACCAGAGACTAAAGGAATAAAAAAATCCACGTGGCGAAATCGTGACAAACAATTAATGAAATGATGTATGGTGTGGTTAGATAGAGTTGGAAAAAATCCCAATTGACTCAATTATTCACAAAGAATAGAAAATATTAAAAATATTTTAAATAAAAGAATTAAAAAAATTATTTTTTTTATCTATGTTTGATTAAAATCAAATTCTATATTTAATTGCGATCATATCAGTTGTTAATAAATAAAAGAAAAGGTATATTTTCAAAAAATCACAAATTTATTAATAAAACTTGATAATTGGAAGATAACTAAAAACAAATTGCATCCTAAATTGAATATTTAGCGAATTGGCTAACTGAATAGAACTGTAAATGAAAAATTAATCAAAGAGCTGAAGAAATAACTAAATACACTATAATTTAACATTTAAATGTTTCTAATTTGTACTATACTATTATTTCTCAAAAGAAACAAGAATTCAAAATATTATCCCACTAGCTTTTGCTTTAAAGATTTAGACCCCATCTAGGTATTTAAGGTATCCACGTGTTCTTGGACTGACTTTTTGATTTTGAGCTTGAATACTTTTAATCAAAAAAGAAATTTAAATTTATTTAAAATTTTTTAAATATGGAATTAAAAAAATATTGATCTCGATTCCAATTTCTTACATTAATATCTGCTAGTTAGTTTAATTTTTCAGCCATTAACAATAGACCATTAGTCTAATAACATTATACTTTGATAATGTCTATAAAAATTAAAATTTTTAAATTAATGACATTAATCAGCTTTTTTATATGTATTTTTTTTTATTTTTATTAGTAACAAACTAATAAATAACTACATTATAAAACTAGGCCGTAGAAAAGATTTAATAATATTTATTTTAATTTTAAAAAGCATTTCACTAGAAATTTATGTATAGATATAATCTATTTTTATGTAGTTTCTCCGATAAAAATATAATCATTAAACTATTAAACCGTCTTGGTTTGTATTTGAAAATTACATTATTTTTTTTAAGAATAATTTACCTAGACTAGTACCATATAACTTGGAATATATTGAATATAAAAACAATTTCTGACCTCTAAACTTAATTAGTAAGATAGGGACAAAAGTCTATAAATTTGAATTTAATTGAAACGGATTGAGTCTAATTTGAATGTTATCTAATTCCCTAATTAATAGGAACATCTAATTTAAAATTATCATCATTCCCTCAAGAAAACTTTCGTTTTATTTCTTTTTACGATACTTTTAAGATAAAATATTGGCCCTTTGTTTCTTAAGAAAGAAAATTTTTACCTCGATTACTTCTTATAGTTCCGTTATCCAATATTCGACACCCAATACTAATAAATTATTCGACTTTAAAATTTATCTCACTATTCTGAAGAATTACTATATATGTTTTATCTAAGAGTAAATCTTGAAAAAATATTCGTTTCTAATTTAATATAAAGAATAATATATTAATTTTTTGGGACCATTTATCGTAGGTACATTGCGAACTTACGATTTTAATGTCACCTCTAATCCATGATATTTACTTATTTATCAAAGATACACAAATTGATAATTGATTATAATTAATTATAATTATTATTTAATTAATTATAATTTATAATTGATAGGTACATAAATTTATTAAATATCTAATATAATATGTTTTTCTTGTAATTATCCCCGATATCAACTATCATATAAAAATAATAAATTTCTATTTTAAAAATTGAAAATAATTTATAGGTATATTTATTATTATATAGGTGTTTTAGGGCGCATCAACGACAAGGGTTATTAGCGCCATTTATAGGTATATATAAAATAATAAAAAAACATTTATCATTCAAGAGATTTGGTAAAATAATTGAAAATCATAATCCATACTTGATTGAAATTAATTTTTAACAATATTGGAAAATGAAAACTAATTATTTTTTTTTTACTTATATTATTTAGGTGGCTTAAGAATATATTTATTTTTGTTGAAGTTTTTTTTCGATACTCTATCAATTTTAAATATAAAAATTATTAAAACCTGATAATTGAATAATAATATTAAAAAAAAATTTGTTTAGTATAAAACAAAATCTAGAAATATTCTTATTAGAGAATTACTAAAAGATAAATCCTTATTTGTTCATGAAGATAGAACAAATATTCTGGTGAAAAACAACTCAAAAATAAATCTCATGATAACGGCTCATTTAGTGTCAGAAACGTTATGATAAAGAGAAAAAACATTCTATATCTCGTCTATTGAATAAGCATAATATGAAATAATCAAAATATATCTAGGTAGTTTTGCTATCGAAGATGGAGACTTGAATAATAATTGATTATAATATTCAGCCAAAATATCAAAAAATAATTTGAGACTTTAACAATATTCTATTATAAACTATATGAATTAAAAATTCATAAAAATAAGTAAATCTCTGATTTGACAAAATAATAATTTGTTTAATGAATAACTATAATTTTAAAAGAAATAAATTCGGTATCTTTTAAAAACAAAAATTTGGTGGAATTAGATAAATTCCAATTAAGTATAAAAATGTCGAAAAATATATTATAAAATAATAAATAATTATATGTAATTTTCACAGACTTTGTGTAGTAAATGTAAATCAAACTATACAATGACGTGGTCAAATTAGTTAATCTAAAATCGGAGTGGGTGCTTATAATAAAGTAATGAAAATTTTAAAAATTTAAAATTTTTTTAAAAATATATAGATTATAGGTAGGTTACTTTATTAAAATGTGTTTTACCAAGAATCTACACCATTCTCTATTAACAAAATTGGGTGCTTTACTTGAGATCGGAGATTGATTAATCGAAAAATTGTAGTTATATTCTATTAATTATTGTTCAATGACATCTGAATTAAATTGAAAGTTAACATTCGAAAATTCAATCACAAAAACATAACCTTTAAAACCTACTTATCTAGTAAATTAATCTTTTAAATATTGAAAAAAAAAGTTGTGGATATTGTCAATTTATTAATTTTCTTAAGCAAAGCAAATCAACGAAAATTCTTTAGAAAAAGTTCCTATCATAAATAAATAAAAGTAGAAAATATTCGTGTTAAAAAAAAACCGACCTCAATGTGATAAAAAAATCAACTTTAAAAATAATTTTTAAGTAAATAATAGGGATTTTATCCTAAACGACAATTAGATTCAACAAATGTACCGAAATACAGTTTTGGGGTACTCTCAACAATTTTGTCTTCTATCAAATTCATAATTTATACAAAATAAAATTATATAAAATAGAAATTTAAAAGTTAATATTTAGAACAAAAAATAAATAAAATTAAATTATAATAATGATGGTACGATTTCGACGAAATCTGAACGAAGTATATATTAATTCTTATTGAAACATGCACAAAAGTCTCATATAGTTATATCTTAAAATATACTGATTTCTTTATAAATTCGATTAATTATTTATATAAAAAAATCTTAAGTAATGTATAAGAGGTGAAATAATAAATGTTTTTAGATCAGTAAAAAATTAAAGTGTACTAGAGGCAGACATTAAAATAAAAATAAATTAATCCAAAAATATTATATAGTAAATTAATTCTGAATTATTGAATATGCAAAAAATATTCACTACAATATTCTTTACTAATATAATATATAACATACCTAAGTAAAATGAAAGAAATATTTGCTAGTCAAATAAAAACAACCAGATATAAATATGATTTCCAAATAAAAAAAAGTCACTTATGAAATATCACTCCAAGAAATACATCAATGTATTCCAATAAAACAATCAAAAATAGAAAATAGATGCATTTCAATAGAATATTCTCCCTGTTATCCATTTTAAATCCCTGATGTCAAACCCATGTTTCATAAACATTAGGCTATTTTGCCAGATATAACAATAGAAAATATTAATACGATTTCAAAATAGCACATCGAAATTAATTCCCTGTTATAATTAAATAATTGACAATGTCCGGGTGGAGGTGGGCTCAAAATATACACTCTAAATATATATTTTTACTTTAATAAAAGCATAGAAATTATGATAATTGAAATTGAAATTATTGTTCAAGTAAAATAGAAACAAGATAAAATTTTACCCCTAAATAATATAATATTCTCTTTATAAAATCTAATATTAGCTGAATCAATTAATGGGTGTTATCTGCCTAATAATCGAAACTAGTCAAATGGTGTGATACCAAGACCAAAAATAAATAAGTAAATACAAAATCAAATCAAAAAAAATAGTTATATTTAATAATGATTTCTAAATTGAATAATATACATAATTTTAAGCGATTACTCTTAAAAAAATCAATATACTATAAACATATATTTTCTTTTATAGTTAACAAAGATTTTAATTTAGATAATAATAGAATATAGTATAGTGTATAATAACAAGTATTAATCATTTTATAGCAAATGTTGATTTAATACCTATATAGTTAATTATACGACCGAAAATTTATATCTTTCGAAAATTTATTATTAACCCTCCACCCCCCTTCGAAGAAAATTTTTAATATATTTCTAAATAATAAACACCTTAAATAATGTTAATAGTATTTGAGTAAAAAATTAGATTCATGGGAAAAGAAATTCAATCTGAAAAAAAATTAGACAAAGTAATATAATACTCAAAAGTCAATTTATCCCAATAACCGATCAAATATATCATTTTGAAGAGTATTTAGATATATAATCTTTACTCGTGATCAAATTACATTAATTATAAATAGTGAATTAGAAACGTTGATTTGACAACATTTGTGTATATTTAATTATAATATTTAAGTTTAATTATTAAACATGTCAAATTGAATGAAAATAAATGAATATCTATAATATTTAATAAAATGGATTAATAAAGGTATAAAATTATGAAAAAATAATATTTCAATTAACAAAATCTAAATAATGTTGAGGATCAATTCTAATTAAATAAACATTTCGGATCTTTTCTATCCTTTTTAAAACATAATAGGTATAATGTAAAGTTAATAATATTATTCAATAATATTCCGTATATTTAATCAAATATTATCAGATTGAATTAATGGGTAACTACGATATAATGCATAATTTAAAATAAAAATCGAATTTAATAATAATTATCTATATAGGAAAATAGTATACAATAGATACGTTAAAAAAAGATAGAAAATTAATAAACTAATATATAGGTAGATGTATTTGCAATTCTTAGAGTATTTATTTACAAAGTTCTCATAGCAAAATGAAAAATAGTACTATATTTCCAATTATAATAATAAATACAATTAGAATTCTTCTTCCTTTGAAGAAACATATGTATAGAGCATTATGTCCCTTTTGGCGAAAATTAATTAATTGAAATCCAATCTAAAAAACATATATTGTTTTATGAAAAATAATATAATTAGAATTCTTCCCCTCTTTGAAGAAAAAATAAAAATAGAGCATTACGATCTTTCCGGCGAAAAACAATTAGATATATGATTTCCTGAGAATTTAAAAGTATTAATGTCATTAATTGAAATCCAAAAAAAAAATATGAAAATCCTATTTTGAAATCATGACAAATATTAATTTTAATGTATTTCGTGGCTATAATTTAATAACTCTATTAAAGATAAAAGTCGAACAAGCGCTTTCGCCAACTCTTTTATCCATTGCACCTTTTTGGTGTAACCCTCTCTCATCATTTTCTTAAAAAATAGGCTATAATTGTTACTAAATGGAAAAGACTAATAAATATTTCATTTGACAATATCTAGAGTAAAATTGAATCAAAATTATCTAATTGAATGCTACTTGTAGATACAATTTTTATAAAATCAAATATAAACCAAGTTAATCAATGACGAAAAAGTTAATTAAAATATGCGGTTAAATCATAAGAAATTTGATATAATAGAAAAGCATGTATTTTACATGAAATCGTCTCATATTATGAAAGCTTGTGATGTTGTGATTTATATGATATGGTTAAGTGTTTTAAACACAACAAGTAGGTATCATATTTAATGTGTGAACATACATATACTAGTATATATACCTAGATAATACGATCAAATAATAAAATGAAAAAATAATTTTATATTTCGCGTTCTAATAATAAATATAACCAAAATTGTAGTCCTTTCGAAATAATCTAAATTTATATTATCCCATATTCAAATAAGTATTGAAATTTATTCTTTTCCCATTTGAAAATATTCCAATAATCGTCAAAAATAAATTCGATTTCCATTTGATAAAAATTCGTTTCTAAATTTCATCAAAGGTATTAAAGAAATTGAATTTTTATCCAATCGCTTTCCACCCCCAATTTTTTCGCTAAAGCCATACTCTTTTTCGTTCTATCATGTTGTCTACCCTACAAAAAAACCCACAACCATTGGTTATATTAATTTTTTTTTAATAGCTAAATTAAATTATGGATAGTGGAAAATAATTTTAATTTAAAATATTGTTCTACCCATCTTTGATATACATAGTTTTGTTGAGAATTAAAAATATATAATATAATTGATATTTTTTCTCCAAATATGAACAAATTTACTTACCCTTTATTAAAAATATGATCTAAATATAGGATTTCTTTTGAGTTTATGAGAATCTCTATCAGTTTAATTGGATACATATCTGAGTGAAATTGTGTTATAAAAATCCTATTTTGAAATAAAATGATGAATATTAAATTTAATATTGTTCGTTTCTAAAATTTAATGACCCTATTACTTTTAACTTTCTTGAAATAGATGCTAATAGCGATGAACTTATAACAATGATAATAGAACATAAAATATGTAGAAAATATGAAATCAAAACTTGATATGACGTTTAATTTTTGTGAATTCAAAATGAAATATTAATTATTTATAAAAACAAATTAAGAGAATACATTTTTTAAATATTCTCTTTAATAATATCTGAAAGAGATGGATAATAACAAAGAAATAAAAACAAAAAATAATAATTATTAAATCAGAGAAATCTTAATTATTTTTATTATTCTTTAATTATATGTCTTTGATTTATATACAAGTAATTAAAAATAAAATAGGGTAGACAGTAAAGAGTTAATAAAATATCAAAATTATTAATTTAAAAAGAATGTCAATATTATCAATTTTAATCCTTCGTGCATTCTATTGGAGATATTCCCTTAATTTACCTACATTGGAAATGAATACTAATTAGTATAATACGAGAGAAGGGATATATACATACAATATATGCAGTTATAAACCACGTTTTGGTAAACAATCAATAAATTAAGTGATAGATAAAAAAATATATAAATTAAATCCTTATTCTCTTTTTAATTCAATCAGGTTGCCTACCCTGCAGGCTCTATGCTAAATATCAAACATCATTATAGGAATATTAATTTATTTTGGCGCTAATAACCTTAGCAGTCGATGCGCTTTTAAAGCCTCAATAATAATAATAATAATAATTTATTTTTATAATAGTTAATTCAAATAATGGACAGTGTAACTAAATCTTGGTTTATAATGATTTTCTACCCAAACTTTTATATTCGTAATTTTGTTGAAAATTATCAATATTTTCTCACAAATAAAAATATATGATGTAATTAATTTAATGAAGAATTTTACCTTTCATTAAAACCTGTTTGAAAATAAGAGCATTATAAAAACGAACATGTGGTGTTTAGTAAAGAGCGTTTCTTAAAATCAATTCTAGTATTATGTGAAAGGTAAATTTAATAATAATACTTTTTATTGTATACAATAAAATATATAAAACTACTTAATGCTATAAGTAAAATCATATAGACAAAAAATATGGTCTTAATGAGAATTATTCTCGTTTACAAATGTGCGAAGAGTTTCCAAATCTCAAATATTTTTATAATATAAAGAATAGTCAAACGACGTTTCGATATCTTGAACATTTAACTATGGGTCGAAAATATAATAGTATATCGCTGATTCTGACAATGCAAAGAGAAAACGATTGTTTCAATAAAATATTATTACCAGAATGAATGAATTCCGTTTCCGTGTCTGAAATATTTTTCGAGTTTCTTTGACTTAAATGAAAATACGAGTGGAAAAAGTCCGACTTTTACCTCTTTTAGTAAAATTATTAGAGGATATTTATATACGAATTATGTCAATATAAAACCACTATTTCGTTAGGGTAAATATTTAGAGCCTTGATATACATAGTTCCGAGTAGTTATTTACTTACACCCTCCTAGTTATACAGAGTCCCTGGGATCATGTATTATACAAAATGAGTTGCAGTATACCTGAAAATATAACTAATTTGATTTATTAAAAGGTATTAATCATATATTATGTATGTATGAAGAATTTTACCCTTCATTAAAACCCGTCTGAACATAAGAGCATTGTAATAACGAATTTAGTAATGTTTATTAACGACCCTATCTTAAAATCGATTATAGTATTATAAGAAAGTAAATTTAATAATAATAATAATCCTTTTTATTCTATGCGGAAATAAAATATATAGGTAAAATCATATAGATAAATACATATGGTCTTAATGAGAATAGTATTATATGTTTTTATTTTGCAATTTTTTAAACATATTTCCACTCTATAATAGACTTAATATGCAATGTTATTATTAGTATTAAAATAATTGACTTGTGTTAGGGAGAAGTAGACGCTATTGTAAAACTCGTACTATACTTGATTAATAGAAAATTCTTTATTTCGTGTCTGAGCTTGTTTCAATGGATATGGACTTGTCTCTACATGTATCCAGGATTATTATAAAAGTGCCCAAGCTTATATTTCGCACCCTTTTCTTTCTATACCAGGATGAGACAATCTACCCCAATTGCATTTCAGAGAATTTATTATTTTTTTAATTTTTATCTTTAATTGTTTTTAAAATATTTTCAATGAAATAATGGAATTATTTTTTCGAAATTTCGGTAGATTCTTTTCATTTGCTTTTAAGGAAAGAAAAAATTTATCGAAAACATTTTTTTCATTAAATAATTATATAACAATGCATTTAATTTTATTAGGTAGATTTTTTAATCAAATAAATAAGAATTAACAGATATTTATTATAGGGTGTTCATTTTAGAAAATCAATTCATACGAAATTTGTTTTTAAAAAAATTAATATTTTTTTTCCTCCGGGGTGCTTAGGAACCTCTGATGTAGATGGTAAAAAAAAATAAAAAAATGAATTTTCTTATTTGAGTATATTTTGAAAAATGGCAACAAATTATTACTATTTATATCAGCCCCCTCATCCCCAAAGCCTATATTAAATGGAGAGAATTCTTCAACCAAACACAATACAAAAAATTGGTTTATTTTTTGCAAATTCTAAAAACAAACTTTTCTAAATAATCACAGATAAAATAAAATAAACTGTTTATAAGAAAAATCCATTTTAAAAATAATAAATATTTTGTACTTACTGTACTCCACGATCACTACGTGCTATGATAATTCATAAGCTATTTCGCTCAGTAGACCGTTCTTATCACTTTAAAAATAAATTCAAAAATAACAAGAACTGCATTGACTCTTCTTTTAATATATTTTTTAAAATCCTATCTAATAAACAGCTATAAAAGATTTTTTAAAACAACTTTTAGTAAAGTTTTCTTTCAATCGGATAAGAAGTTTCAAAGTGAAAGCGTCAATAACAAACAATACAAACTTTTTATTCCCCACTCAATCAAAATATATTTTTTTTTATTCAATATTTCCATCACTCCTAAGAAACTTGTTAGTGATATAAAAATTAAAAAAAAAATACTTATTTATTATAGACAATAAAAATACAATTTTTTTTTTTATTTTATAAAAAAATATATATGGTCTTTAAATATTAATACCTAAACCAAATTTAGGAATCACTTGACGAAAGGTACATGCCCACCCTTCAGAGGAAAATTCTACCCAGCCAATATCCTTAGTTATTTTGAATAAATAATTTTTATTATTTTTATTATTTATGGCTATTCTATATTTAATTGGAGAGCTGAGCTTATTTATTTAATTATTATTTTTTTATCTATAATTTATTCTGTGACATTTGATAGAATTTTGAAATAATTTCAATTTGCTCTTCTGAGTATTTCGCTTTGACTATTTAATAGGAATTTCTACTGAAATTTCTAATTATATTTTAACTTTATATTTGAGTCTCTCTCCCCTACATATATAGGTATTAAAATATAATTTCCGAGAATAGTAAATTAAATAGAAAATCAAAAATATTGACAAGCTAGAGATTGGTTTTTTAGTGTAATCCAGAGAACAAGCTGGACACAATGGAGGTCAATCATATCATAGCTAGAATAAACCGTATATTTTATGTTTTTACGAATTTTGAATCGCTAATTATTTTAGAACAGATAATAACGATATAATGATAAAATTGCAATTCTTCGTTATCTAAGTGCTACTTTAAAATTAACTAATAAAGGGAAAATTTTGAATTTTCAAAATAATGTAGGATCTAGGTTATCTACGCCCTTAGGAAAAAATATTGTTTTAGTAATCCAATAGTTTAAATTTCTCTATATTTTTCTCCTTTTGTACTAGGACGAGAATATTTTAATTTTTATAAAATACTGTTTTGATTATATTCTTATATTTTTATGCATTACACATTCTTTATTAGTTGGACAGAGATTATCCAAAATGTCTTTTTTTATACCTTTGACCATATATTTCACTGCTAGGTCCAAATTAATTAATCTCCCCATTCGATTTTAGTCATTTCACTAAAATACTTTTGAATATATAAATTTTTAACCAAAAATATTTAGGTATACATTAAATAAATAATAAAACAAATATTAAAAAATCGTAATGTTTGAATTTCTTTTCATTATTTAATATTTTATTAAAACAAAAAAATTACTCGGGTGATGTATAATATTATAAAAAGAATAATACATCTAGTTCCATCCTTATAGGTAGTATATATGTATAAAACAAAAACATAATACTGTATAAAATATGATTTTAACATTTTCCATGTCAAAATAGCTGAAATAGAATTGAATTATTTAAAAAAATTACGAGAGAATATTAAGTATAATAAAACAACATGCATTCTTTTTTATTTTTCTAAAGCTATATTTATTAGCGTAGAATGAAAAAAAAAACTCTTTTAAAGCTACTGCGCCATTTTCTATTATAGGAGATATGAGGGAACAACTTGTTTGTACCTATATTATCTCAAGTTTGAAATAATCAATCTTTTTACAATTTAAATTTTTAAACTGTCATTAAAATTTCATTTTATTCTCCAAGAAAAGACATTTACAAACATAGATGGAACATTCCTTCTAACGCAATTTTTTTATAAATTTATCTTATAGTACAAGATCCCGACTTGGATCGACCTTCACCTGCCGAGTTTCCTAATGAAATTAATATTTTGATAATATGATGTATTAATAAACAAAACTTGATAGGGTCGACATCCAGTTTTCCTGTATTATCTAATTTTTAATAAAAAATTAAATTTGTTAATTTTATTATATAAATGTAGTTATCGAGTTCCCGATAAATATATTACCAATCGAGAGTAAAATGTATATAAAATGCCAAAGTTAGGTCGCCATCTTATTCCCTACATAAGTTAGATAGAATAGACAGGGTATCAACGAGTAACTTCGAATTAGTATTTGGTAGTTATAGAGTTTCCTTTATAGACAGGGTATCAACGGGTAACTTAGAATTAGTATTTTGTAGTTATAGAGTTTCCTTTATAGACAGGGTATCAACGAGGAACTTCGAATTAGTATTTTGTAGTTATAGTTTCCTTTATTGTTATATATGAAAATGTAGATAATTTTATTACGAACACGGTGGTATAATTTAATATATGGTACTTTAATATACTTATATACTTTAATTTTTTATTAAAAATGGGTATGCAGGGAAACTGGATATTGACCTTATCAAGGTTTGTATTAATACATCATTTTATCTAAATATTAATTTCATTGGGAAGCTCGATGGGTGAGGTTCGACCTAGGTCGGGATCTTAGACTATTACTAATTTTCAAAGTTAACAAACGGGCATGATTATCACTCAGACAAATAAACCCTCTTTTGGGAAACACAATGACTTCTTCAATTGATACTCCAGTGGAAGCCAATGCCCGTTAAGATAGATGGTGCAAAAAATACTTTCCGATACTGGTGGGCACTTACTTACACAAGCGGGACAGTTGAAGAAGAAGACAGGCTTAGCGAGTACAATCCATACTCAACCTCATAAGATTTCTTCATCTAATACTGTAGTGAAGTCGAGTTCTACCAAGATGGAGTGTTATTTAAGTAATTCTCTAATACTGACGAAATGTCGAATTTCACAAGCAGAATTGTTGAAGATTTCACATATTTCTATGACTTTCTCTAACAATCGCAGGGAATTGCATTAATACTTCGATTATCTAAAGCTAAAAGTACAAACCCGATTTCATAATGGCGCTATATTGCCGGATACCATTCGTTTTAGGGGTTTCTCTCGATGGGCTGGTGAATGCCTCTTAAGTTTCTAAAGGACTCTTAACATTCTGGGCAGAAACAAAAGAAAAGGGCACACTTTAAAGTGGAGCTATTATCAATCCTCCCTTATTCTTTCAAGCTAATAAAGTAAAATACCCTTTTAGGATCTTTAACTGAAACTGTAGTGTTAAGGAGAATTTACCATTGATACACTGTTCGATGGAAGCAAAGCTACTAAAGGCAGGGCAATTAAAAATTCCAGATATTCAATTTATACCTTTTAAATTTCAAATTATGACTATTCTTATTCAAATTTAATTAAAAAAAAAAAAAATTAAATTATCAATTTCAAAATCTCATTTAGAAATTGATTATTCTCATTTTGAAATCGGTTATTTTCATTTTAAAATTGATTAGTCTCACTTCGAAGTTGAAAAAGAATAGTCTGCAGTATAAATTTTTTTTTTTTCTATTATTATAATTGAAATAGCTAATGATACTAAAATTTATTGAACTCATTTATGGCCCGAGTTCATAAAAATTTAAATAGAAATTTATTCAAATTAATAAATCATTGCAAATTCTAAGTACAAATATTTTAGTTTTTGTTAAATAAAATAAAATCGTAAGAATAATCTTGTGAATTAATCCCATTATATGATTAGGTACATTTCTTTTATTTACAAATAACTAAAAATATATTAAAAATACCTTCCGATAAGTAGAAATTTTAAGAATAGAAGGAGAGGTTTTTTCTATCTAATAAATTTTACTAAATATTTTATATTCTAAAAATTATAATAGTAAAAAAAAACATCCTAAGGACAGATGTGAAAATTTACAGATATAATGACGAGGACATTGTCTATATTATTTCTATCTATATATATATTCATAATGACTTTTAAGAATGAGAAATTAAGTATAAATTAATTCACTATTAAATATGACCAGGTTCGGAATTCTAAAGTATTTTTTCTTTTATTTCCCACGTTCACCTTTTTTATTTTCTTCAAAAATTATATGAACATTGGCTATAATTGTCTGTAGAGTTGTCTATTAAACTTCCGATGATAAAAAGAACATTAAAATTTAAATTGACATTTCTTTATTATATATAATAGATTATAAATAAATGTTAATTAAATTAGGAAGTCGTAAAATTGTATTATAAATGAATTTGAGGTGTTATTATAATATTAATCGAAATTTATATAGCTATATAATTATATTATTCCATAGTTAATGGAAATATCGTTATAATGATAATAATTACTATAATTTTATTTTAAATTCGATTTGAAAAGTTAAATTTACTCGTGTATGGAAATTTTTAATTGAAAAACTAAAGGGAAATTCCGAAAAGTTTAAGGATTTTTTTTCCAATTATCAAATGTTAATTAAAAAAAAATATCGTTCTATTATATATAAAAAATGAATTTAAACTTTAACTTATCACTTGAAACATTAAGAGTAAACCAAAAAGCCCTTAGGGATATTGAATTTCAAAATATCCATATCTACTCTGCCCACTACTATAAACAATGGTAACTAGTAGAAAAAATAGATTTACGGCCCTATATTAATATATATTACCTATATATAATTCACCAATTTTAATTAAATTTATATTTTTTTAGGAAGACCTATAAGTTGCCAAGACGTAGGTAAACGTATCTAAATGATAGGGTAGAATTATCTTTCGATGATAGCTAAACGAGGACAATATATTATATTACTCAAAAAAATTATAGTTACAAGACCATGATAATAGCACGAGGGATGTGTGGGTAAGAAATCCCACATTTTCTTTTGAAATTTCGATCAATATAAAGCTTACTAATTTATTTATTTTAGTTAAAATTTAAAGATTCATGTTTTTCTTCTAAATAACCTAATATTTAGGGCTTGACGAAGATGAGGTTCAAATCCTCTCTTGATATTAAAATTTGGAACAATATAAAATACTTGTTTTTTACTTAAGTTTTATAAGATAACATAGAGTTGTATTTATTAAATCACGCAATACTAGGGTTTTTAATTCTCTCAATCTTATACATATATTTATGACCGTAACTAAAAAAAAAATGGGGGTTCAAATCCTCCATTTTCCTTGAAAATACTTTCTTAAATTAAAATTATAAAAATAACACTTTATACCTATAAATATTAGGATCTTTTATTATTTATCTAAATAACTTTCCCGTAAAATTATTTTCTTAAATAAAAAAACAATTAGTAGACTTGTAAAAATTAAGAAAAACTCCAAGCCTCTTAAATTAGTCATTCATTCCTTCATCCGGTTTTCAGAAAAAAAGAGGCAAATAAAACTAAAATAATTGAAAAGTATTATATTAACAAAGCCTGAGTGCGTTTGTGTCTTAAAATCCCTCAACCTTCAATTCTATTAGATTAAAAAAAAATTTCTTAGGTATAATGAAAAAAAGTAACGCTTTGTTTATGAAAATCAAAAAATATTATTTTTTTTTTATCTTTTACACATTTATTTATATAACGATCGCGAAATCTTTTTTTTTTGATTTTCCCAAAAAATTGTATTTATTTTTTAATATGGAAAGGATTTGCATATAATGTAAAAATTAAAGTTTGCGTCCCCCTTATATTAGACAATCCTATCTATAGAGAAACCATTCCCATGCTTTAATTTCTTGAATAGGAGATTCAAAAAAAATCCGAAAAAAGCTAGATGGACAAGCAAAGCCTGGGACGATCTGGGGGTTCAAATCCCCCACTTTCGAAATTTTATTCGTTTATTAAATATTTTTCTTAATTACAATTAAAAGAATAAAACTTTTATATATCAAACAACGCAATATTAGGCCCCTAGCATCTCTCTATAAAAAGAAAACCATACAACCCTCTATCCTAAATAACCTACCAAAAATCTCGTGGTTTTAAAATGAAAAGTATGTCGATAATAAAGTAAATTTTCTCTCACCATCTTGCGTATGAAATAAATAAAATAAATAAATAAAATGTTTTATTTCATTTCCTAAATTCGCATGTAATTATTTTGGTTAAATACATTTACCTCTTATTTATCATACAAAATATAATAAAAATAAATAGACTTATTTTATAATAAACAATCAGTATTTGTGTAATTAAACGTTTTGCGAACAATATTTCATGTATCATTGAAAATGTTTAATGTGAGTTAATTAAGAAATTAAAAGCCGGAATAAAGGATGTTATTATAGATATGTTCAATTTATTTGTCAGAAGGATCCGACTCCCGAGAAGGCTGAACCCTTCTGACATTTAAATTGAACATATCTATAATAACATCTTTGATTCCGGCCTTTAATTTGTTTTTTCTTAAGTAAATATAAAATTGATGAAATATCTACTGAAGCTGGAATTTCGGAATTTATTTTTCAAAACATTAGCTAGTTTTCAATTTATTTACTGATATTAAAGATTTTTATTAATAAAGAGAAAACCCTGTTCCCGAAATGTTGATACATTAATTCTATTTTACTACAATTTAAATCATTTTTTTGATAAAAGACAACTCTATAGATCAATTTTTAAGATACCTATTATTAATTGAGATATAATAATAATATTATCTTACATTTGCAAAACGTTAAACATACAAACAAACAAACTATCTATTAGAACTACCTATATATAGACAATGTCCGGGTGGAGGTGGGATCGTCAATATTTTCTTCAAATATTATTCTTTAAGCAAATATAATCTCAAAAAATAAAAATTTATATTAAAAAATAAGCTAATTTTTATCTCTCTCTCTATAAAATATATATACTAAAAATTAAGTAATAAAAAATTTAATATAAAATTTAATGAGAAAATATTCGTTTGTGGATAAATTAAAAAAAAAATGTTAGGAAAGTAAATTGAAAATGTTTGTGTGATCTGCGGAATAAAACCAAACATTTTAATGAGTTAAAAGTCAAAAGCTTGGTACGCCCCGGGAAATAAATGAACGAATATACTTTTTTATTATAAATTCTACATCAATTTAGTTTATTTTTACTCTTAAATAAATTCAAGCTTAAAATATTGATATAATTTTTGAAATCATAATCTAAATTTAATTTGATATACCAGTACACGGGCTATTTATTATAGATACATTGCTTTAAAAGTAATTAATAAAAATGAACATATATATTCATATTTAATAGTCTTGGTCGAAACAATTTGAATAATATATAAAATTATTTTTAAAACGCTTAGCGAGAAAAATTATTTAAAAATAAAAATTTGAAATCTAGACAATATATATAATACTAGCTGCAAGGCCCGCGTTTGGGACGCCCCTGGACCCCACCCCGAAACCCACTTAGCACCCCCACCCACCCCACCACCCCAATGTACAGACAACCTTAATTTTTTATATAGATAATTTCATTTAAATTAGTAACCACGACGACCCCTGGACCCTCACCTCTCGAACCTCCCCCCCCCCCCCAACACCACTACCCCAATGTACACACAAAACCTTAATTTTATATATATAGATAATTTCATTTAAATTTGTAACCATGACGACTCCTGGACCCCACTCGAACCTCACTCCTCCCCCCCCCCCCCGAAACCCACCCAGAACCCCCACCCACACGACTACTTTTGTTGGGGACGGACATAGATACATACATACATACAGAGGCAGGCACAAATGCGCTTTAGTAGTATAGGATATATAGGCGGGGGGCATCGCACAGGGATTATTCCTCTCGGAAGTATAAACAAACTACAAAAGTTTTCAAATTTCATTTCATTGAATTAATTTATTTTAAAACCTAGTTTATTAAAATATTTAATTGAAATTTTGTCAAGTTATTTAAATAAGAATATAAATTTTGAATACATTATTATTATTAAATTTATTACTAAGACGGCTCTAGCCATAAGCTGGCTGTGATTGATTGTTCTTCCCTTCTCTACCCCAAATAAAACATGAAAATTAATCTTATGCTCTAGAGTCTACACATTACTTCAAAACTAATTATTTTGAATTATTCTTTAACCATCAAAAGGCTAGATTAAAAAGATTTGTTCTCTATTTTTTTAAAATTAGGTTTTCAAACTTTTTTTTTCTGCTTATATTTATCACTTTAATTTGTTTATATACTATGAAAAACTTGCAAAACACAATATGTAAATTTACCTTAAAAGTTCTATGACAGGGGTTGAATAAAAGGGTGGTATTAAAGAAATGGCAAAAAAACCCTCACCTTTTTCATTAATTAAGTAAATATTACTTATCTTTATCTCTAAATTGAAATATGATATCTTATATTTTCAATATTAAAAGCATATTATTTGAAATACACTTTTTGAGTTAGAAAGTCATGGAAAGGGTTGAATGGTATTTTATGAAATTATTGAAAGGGTTAATTGAAAAAAAAACGTTGAGGATCTCTACTTTATGAGAATATCCTTTCTCTGAGAATCAATAAAAATTATATTTTATTCTATCCGAATATCATCCGCAGAAAGCTCCATTTTTCTTCCACTTCTTTATTCAAAATTTTTATAAATTCTAAAATTACTCTTTTATCTAAATATTTCACTTTATTAAGAACTACATATGAAATTAAAGAAATCGAAATTGTGACCAACTAACAAGCATCATAGTACATTAAAAAACCCTGATTGGTTTTCAAAAATAATTAGTAATTAGCTAAATAACCTATTTAATTAATATCTATTTTTGCAATTCTATATATAATCTTACTTTAAAATTATCATCCTTACAATTGGAACCCCAAGAATTTCACCCCAAACACTTCAATCTCGTGCAGCTGCTCTCTAATTTCTGACGCCAAATCCTCAAAGATCTTGTTCATCTCTTCATGCATAGGAATAGCCGAGGGGTGAACCGCGACCTAAAATCGTGTACACTTACTTCCTTTTCCACTTTCATTTCCAAGTAGAATACAATAGATGACAATAGATTATCTAATGAATTCCAAAGTAATTCCAAATAATTCCAAAGACGGTGTACACGTAATTCCAATCGCGGTTAACCCCTCGGGAATAGCACAAATTTATATTTATAAGTCAGTTTTTCGTAAGCATCATCATTTCAGTTAATATTTCCGTTCTCCTATATTTTCTTGAAATCTTCGAACATGTTTTTTTACGAAGTGCGGGAGTCAAGACTACACTCGACCCCTTTTAGTCGCCTCTTACGACAAGCAGGGGATACTGTGGATCAATTCTAACCTCGGTACACAGGGGGAATTCAATTTTAAATTCATATTTATTTATATATATTCTAATTATAAGGAACTTAAACCGCCTGGAAATTTTAATTTTTCATCCTCTTTGCATAAAAACATTTTTTCAGTAATGATTTTATTTTTTCAAATAAATTCACTCATAATTGCTTTAAACTAATTAATGAAATGAACATAAATACGCATTAAAGAGACAATAGAATGTCCAGTAAATTACATTTTAAGCATTGATATGAAAATATTCGAAAAATATACATTTAAAAGGCTAATTAATAATAATGATAACGAATAAACAAAATGATACTAAATTAAAGAAAAATTTCCTACGCTCTTTTTCCTTTTTTTTTCAATTTATAATATAATTAGTAAAATATTAAATCCAACACACAATTTAATAAAACGCTAATTTTAATTACTACACCTACCATCAAATGAGAAAAAATAATGAATATTGCTTTTTCGATCAAATTATTTACCAATAATTGAAGCCGATAATCGGAGGACGAATTTAATAAATCACTCCACTTTTCAAACACTTTCCGACTATTTTTTTATATATATAATTTTTTTAATTATCTCTAGATTTTCAATGGAGTTCATCCAATCTATTTATTCTGCGTATTATAGAGAGATAATTGGCAAAAACAAGGCCCTCCACGCGTATGCAGAATATGTCCCTCCCCTCCCAAAATCATCTATCCGACATTAAATATAATTACAAATTTACTAAAATCTAATATCCTTTAAAATTTATAAATTATAATACTTTTATTCCAATACGTTATTATTAATATGTTTCTATATATATATATTTTTTTTAATTCTGATATTTTCGAAAAAGAATTCCGGGTAACCATGCCTGTTGTAAACTGTATTGTACTAACCGTTATTTAATAATTGATATTATTTATTGATCATATTTAGCTTTTCTTATATGTATTTCTAAATAATAACTGAATTTAATCTAAATATGAATTACAGTCGAAAAATTAATCTAATTTATTATTTTATTTTTATATTAACAAACTTGGCATCGAGAATTAAAAACCCAAAATGTAGATTAAATTAAAATTATACCAGACATGTATTTTTTTAGTAATCATTGTTTTCTTTATGGTAGTAATTGTTTTAGAAAAATACATGATTCTAGAATGAATAATACAATAATTTGCATATTATGTGGCATGTTAATATTAAATGTTGGAATATATTATATAGAAATGGTGTGTAATAGTTATGGAATGATAGATATTATTGAAAGCTTCGCATTAGCAGTAGGTTTAGGTAATACACTTGACTATTATGATTGTTAAAATAATTTAAATGAGATTAAAAAATATTTTACAAGCACATAATGATCCTTTTCTTTTGGGCTTTAGTATAATCACTTTTTAATGGAATTTTTCGGTCTAAATACTAACTAATTGATACCATGTGTATACCAGATAGACGCTTACTAATCGGCGTGACAGAGAATTCGATTGTGATAAAAACCAACTTTCAACTCAAAAACAAATCACAAAATCCTTAATTTTACTCTGAATGCATGGAATGGTTATTTAAATATTAAGAGCGGTTAGTGCTTTTTACTGTTTTGACACACCGACTGAGCATATATCGCAATCACACTGGAACACGCATATCCAGTAGTGCATTCTATATAGTGGCTGTGATGTGATGATTTTGTGTACCTATAACTCAGTTCGTCTGTTTTATGGCTATTTAAGTATAGGGTTTATGGGCTTTTTTTATTTATTCCGCGGATATACCTCGACATCTCAGTGAATATTATCCTAAATATGTACAAATGAGATATCACTTATAACTATGGTGACCATACGTCTTTTATTTAAGAGAATAGTTTTTTATTTCACTACCCTGACCTCTAACTTTATTTATTTTCCCTTATTTTGTAAAGTTGACCCATATAACTATTTATTCGGATTGTTGAATCATGGTAATACATGTACTAAAGTGTGCACAATTCTGGTCAGATATTTTTTACCCAATGCGCAGAGTAAACGTTTTGAATATAAATAATCCTTCTGGAGAAACTTCAGATATATTATAACAAATTGCATCAAAAAATCACTGTCAAGAAATTACTAATAAATTAGTCTCTTTGTGTCCTGGCAAACCAACAGCAATTTTGGTGGTTCCCAGAGAAAAGGAAAGAATAATGTTTTATTTAAATTGCAACAATCAAGTAAACATAAATTGATAGGCGTTAATTGTGCTGCCCACATATTGAACGATTGCAAAGTATCAAAATTAATCTTATTTAAATCTTTACAATGTGTGAGTATGTGTATTAATTAAGATTGTTTAAAATTTTAATGTATGAATTGTTGTATGCTACTAAATGTTATAAACTTATGAATTTTATAAGGTATTTTTTTTTATTTTCTTCGATATGACCTTTATTTTCTCCCCAAAAAATATGGTCACCGTACTTATAACGCTTATTATATTTTTTGCACGATCATTATATATTAAAATAAAAAACGACACATTGTAATTTTCTGGTAACACATAATGAATGAAGAATAAAAATATAAACTGCTGTGCAAAATTATCGCATCATTACTAAAATATAATACTTGACCATACCCTGTATGGTAAAGTACAAATGAAAACTGATCTAATTCGTTTTAACATCGAAAATTATTTAATTTATTTTAAATACTAATTTATGAGTTTTTATAATTCATTTATTTTCTTATAATGATTTATTTGTTTTTGTTAAAATAATATGAAATTCAATACAACAAAGTTGGATTTATAAAAGATGAGATAATTTTCCACAACAGTTTATTTAAGCATGGAATATATTTGGAGTATAGTTTGCTTGAAGATTTTGATTTTTCATTCTTTTCTACTAAATAAGCCAAATAAGAAGTATATTTTCTGTTTTGTTCTTTTCTTGGTATCTTTTCTTTGAATATATTATAAATCTTCTCAATGGTGAGCATCCACTAATATTCCACAATTTTAATATTTTCACTTGTACTAAATCTTGATTTTCCAAGGATTTTATTTCAAAGCCAGATCATTACCACACAAACTCTTTATCTGTAACCTTGCTAAAAGTTTCTTAAAGCTTTCTCTATTGAATCAAACAATTAAAGAGGTTGATTAAAAGAATGCTTACAACCACATAATTTAATTACCTAGTCTTTGTTTCGGCTTTAGAAGAAACATATTTTATTGGATTGTTCGTATTTATGTACTAACTCCCACTATTTGGGTACAAATCCAAAGCAAGCTTTATAATTAATTTTAATTCTCTTGTTATAATTAACGTATGTTATACGTAAAATTATATTGAGACACGTAGATCAATCATAAAATAATTTAGGTTGAGTTTGTATTGAAAAATAAGTAGCAAACAGTTGTGTTTATTTTTATCAGAAAACTAGAATCATATCAAATAAAATCCCATGTATACACAATTTTCAATTTTTAAATACTACACAAGATAGTTTTTACAACAAATTTGTGTTTATCTGCCTGGTAGAATTGAGCAACGTTAAATCAGATAATATTAGTTCTATGGGTCCATCTTCTTCAAGTACCAAACTCGATTCCGAGCGTCGGCGATTACTATGGAGAGTATCTTCTCCCATTGCCTTGCCTTGAAGGAATCAGATTATAACCGGTCAAATATTTGCAGCGAGTCGGACTTGAACCCACGCTAGCTTGATTAGAAGGCATGAACTTTAACCATGGGTCTATATGTTGTAAAATAAGACTTAAATGGTTTTATTATTTTACATTTATTCGTTAAACCGACGTTTCGGAGATTTATTCTCTCCTTCTTCAGGGTAACAAAAAGTCAATGAAAGTAATTATGATTTGAGTGACTTTTGTTGAAGAAGGAGAGAATAAATCTCGAAACGTCGATTTAACTGAATAAATGTAAAATAATAAAACATTTTTTACAACCTGTGAACTGCCTTCATCAACATCCAATTGCATATTTATATTAATAATTATTAAATATTTCTCTTAAAATATCGGTTTTAAAAAATTCATCGGTTTTTCATAAATTTCACCCACTTCATTTCGTGGTCCCGAAGAAGGGAAAGTTTCGGTTTTTCAATTTTCTCCTTTATTAATGTGCCAAGCTTTACCAGTATGCCAAATTTCAGCATTCTAGCTTGATTGTATTTTTCACTATATGTTAATTAAGCCTATAATAAATTTCACCCCTTCATTTTAGGTCCTGAAAAAGAGAATTCAGTTTTCCTTTAATTTGGACCCCAAACTCTACCAGTATGCCATATTTCGGCATTGGATTAGCGGAAGTACCCTAGATTTTTGATATGTGACTCAGTGAGTCAGTGTTAAAGTAAGCACTTTTCAGACATTAATAACTCAATAACTATAATAGGTTTATTCATGAAATTTAA